>BSBM01000438.1:13595000-13762500 GCA_027924585.1 Larix kaempferi
TATCAAATTCATTAAAGGTTTTACCTGGGTAAATTTTTCTAGACTCTCAAGCTTCCTCTTAATAGAATTGTCATTTTTATCCATTTCAAGAGAAATGACATCTTTGGAAAGTATATCTTTTTGTTTATCTAATTGTAAAGACGATATGCTTTTGTGGTATTTGAGTACTCCAAGAATATGCATTTTCGACTCTTTGCACCAAGATTGTTTATTTGTTCCTTAAGAATTAAGGCTTGACGGGTGGAATCAAAGATTCTGAGATCCCTCATCAAATGAATGCTGCCATACATCATTTCATATAGAGTCTTAGTATGATTTGAGATTCTATTCCTCAAATTAATTATTCATAAAACTACATCACCCAAAACATCAATTTCACATTTTTTAAAAATAACAAAAAGCATACCATATTGAAAAGTGTCATTTTCATTTTTTCTGTCACACCATGCTCTATTAAGTATTAAGGATTATATGTAAGTGTGGTTTGATGCCTAATCCATGTTATTGAAAACAGTTTTTAAATTCATTAAAAATGTATTATTTTCCATTAGAAGTGCATGCACCCCAAATCCCTTGTAGTCGAAGGCTAGCGATAGACAAGATCAAGTGCCTTTGATGATAATCTTCTTGTAGAAGGAAATGGCTTTTTCCCCGGTGCCAAGAAATTGGAAAAAATATCAATTTCAATGTAGAAATATCTGTTTCAGCTAAATTCCATTCAAATTAATACCAAACAACGAATAATACGGACGATTTGCCAATTAAAAAATTGATACAATCGTGATTGTAGCATAACACATTTTAAGAAAGATTCTATTTTCTAAATTGGAGCGCCATGAATGAATATTTTGATTAATTTACAAAATCTAGTTATTTATAAAATGGTGAAAATAAATTGTAGTTTTATTTTATCAAGTTTTTTCACTGATTTATTCTATCAAGTCACTCGATCAAGTAATAAACTTAAAAGAGGTTTCATAAATAACATGGTATCATTTGCAAGTAATCGATGGGTCCCTTGTTAAAGATCTTATTTTAATCACAAAAACATCATCATAATAAAATAAAAAAATTTAAGTAAAAATTTCTAACAAAATAAATTATTTTTAAATATTATAATGTCAAAGAATATCTTAGAATAGATAGTATAATAAATTTAGTTACACACAAAGAGATTTGATTCCTCTCAACATTTAATACATGGATATAGGTTGGTTTCGATTGTTGGTGCTTATATCAAAACTTTATATAATCATCATTTTTATATCTATATATTTTCGATAAATTTATTTTGTATATGTGTATGTTTTAGATAATTTTTATCCTTTGAAATTTATTAAGTATCTTCAAAATATATATATACTTATAATAAATAATCGTTAGATTGCATAGTGACCAAGTCCAAATTGTCTTTTTAACTATTATTTTATCTGCATTTGTTAGCTTTTTTTATCCATAATATTAAAAAAGAAGTTGTTAGATCAATTGAGTATATAGATTGGGTGATTGGGAGGAATGTTGTTATACTCTACACATGAGTTTAAATTTCACTATGTAATGTTTGATTCTTTGTGAATATCCAGTGCACTCTATATCTCAATCTTTTGGATATCATTTTGTCAATAAAAATTAAAGTGCCTAAAATACTTATATTTCTTTTAATTTTGATAAATAAATTGCTTTTATGTTTTTTAACAGCATTATATTTGAAAATATTAAATTTTCAATAATTAAAAAATTAATCATAGAAAATTCATGAAAACAAGAGCCACGTGGTGGCAATGTCCTTGACATTGCCATTTACTCTATTTGTAGAAAGAGTATTTGTAGAAAGAGATAGGAAGGATATATTTTCTTGTAGTTGTGAACGATTAATAGAAGTTAAAAAGTTAAGATGAAGGATATATTTGCATAAGAGAAGATGCCAATTTCAGGGATCTTAGTTCCTGCAACTCCTCTTGCAGTTTTATGTTTGCGGCTATAAGTGACTCGTTACATGTCTTTAGAAGCTTGCATTCAATTTCCCTGTGATTGAACTTCGTCATGAAACAAATTAATGACATTCAAATTATGTATAACAGAAAATATGCGAATAAAATATAACGCCCTCAAGATCAAAACTTTTGTGAGTGACAAGTATACATAAATTTGTGTATAACAAAAAAACTGCTAATAAAATAGAGCGCCCTGAGCATCAAAACTTTTATGTCTGATAAGTATGCAGAAATTTTAATGTCTAGAACTCTTCAAATTTACAAGCTAATCGATTTAGCAATCGATTCCAGAAATGGGATTTGAAATATAACTATCGATATGTACGACGAATCAGTAAATAATAAGATCTAACCTTGATCATTTATTCTGGAACCATATATACTTCAACCGTTTATTCTGGAACCATTTATACTTCAACTTGATGAGGAGAAATATTCAATTCTCTTGCCAAGGCTTGCTTTTGATTCTGAAGGAGGCCCAAGTCATATTGAGAGAACGAATAGATGAATCATTTTTTGAAAGATTAAAAACATCATTGTACAATAAGTTTAAATAAAACATTCATAGCCAAAAGATCAATGGTTTGAGGAAAAAATTCCTCCCTCACGATACTTGTTACTTTGACCTCATGACCTTTGAATAAATAGACTGACATAATTTTGGAAAAGAATAACTAAAAACAATCCACAAAAAACATTCAAACTAAAAACATGATTTATCTTAACAGTTAAAGTCAATTTATTTTAATTACTTTGTATATTGCCATGCCATTTCAGTTTGCAATTTGTATCCATAAATGCAACAAATTCTTTCGAAAATGTAACATCTTCCTCTCTTTGACTACTGATAATATCCATGTGCCACATATCAAAACTCTGCAAGGAATCAAATGCTCGTAAATTTGTTTCCACGGAGGGAGGGTGGACTGAGAAATGATGTAATATAATTTATTACGTCTGCAAAAAAAGTCATAGCAATCTTCAAGAGAACGGAGTAAAAGAAGACTGAAAACATAGAATAGCATTCACTGATAACTCTTTGGCAAAAGAAATTGTAAAATACATAGCAGTGCTAAAAAAAATGTATGATCAGATGCATGTACATTCACAAAACAAATATCAACGGAGAAATAAAGAATCAATCCCTCGGATCTGTGAGCACCACATCAAATATCTTGGGCACATACAATGCTCATACTTCTAAGTTCTAATCATAATACAAACATTGCTTTCTTTCTATTTTCTTTTCTTTTCTGTCAAGAAACGAGAGGGGGCCTAACTTAAACCCCAAAGTAAAGAATGAAAGGTAAGGTAGGTTTTTCATTAAATTGGATCTATCTCTTTCGAGCCTACAATTCAATAGAATTTCGCTCTAGATCTCTTCCATTTCAGGGTATGTGGGGTGGGATAGGTAGGGGGGTTGAACCATGTGCCATGCCGGGGGATTTTAGTGGCGTCTTGATCAAAATTAATCGATATCCGCGGTTGCAATTCATAAGAGAAAGGCTAGCGGTAGCGATCTTCAAGCGGTATCGATCCATCAAGTGGTTGCCGGGTCCGGTGATGCGTCTTGCTTGAATGCCGCTGCGACCTGCATTTCTTCGGCTACAAAGCGAGAGGCCCGCTTTTCGAACGGATCGCTGGACCCTCAAAAGAGATTGTAAGGGAAGGCATCCAAGGGATGGATAAGGTAGTCTTTGATCAAGAGACTTATCCCATGGGGTGCTGTTAGGTTCGGGACAAGCAATCCTCTACACAACATAACATTTTGTGAGGAAAATGGAACAGAGGGCAGCTTCCCACGAGCAGACCATTTGATGGGAAAAAAATATCTAGCGATCATGACAATTCTAGGGGACACTCCAACAAAATTTGGACTTCACATATTTGAAGCAAGTGGCAGGTGGGAAAATCCTAACCCTTTCCCATATTCAAATAATTCTAAAGCATGTAAGCAAAGAAAACTTAATTGTATATAACAAGATTAAGATTTGCAAGTAAATTTTTTTATTGCGAGACTTACCAGCTTCATTTTCCACGTTATGATTCTACTGATGAGAATCACAAACAGAGAGACAAAGAGATACTTATATCAATGAGAATAATTTAGTACTCAATGCACGTAACTTGTCTACTGAAGCTCTTCAGCCTTGTTTGGAAAGACGATCGCATGGTAGCCCATATAGAGGCAAAGCTTTAGCTTTGTATACAAAAATTGCCACAGGAGAGAGGCGTGAGAGTGATTTTGTGTCTCATGATATGTACATCGATGGAGTTTGTATTTAATGAGAAGTTGTGGGAGTGAGGAAGTATAAACATTAAATTACTTTCCAAAATATTAAAATATTCATCTCCGGTTGAACTTTCTGGCAGGGTTGCAGCTACCAGTACACAGTAATGATTTTTATACTTATTGACTCTTCAATTTATGAGATATTTTATTAACATAACTAATTGCATTAATAGTACTTCTACCCTGAAAAATCTTCTTCCTTCATGTTCTTTCTTGAGGAATCTTCATTCCCATGTACCTATATGCACACCACACGATTATGTAACAATATTATGGTTTCCATTAATTCATATATAAAAAAATGTAACTATAATATGGTTCCCATTTTATATATAACAACCTGCATAGCGAACTAAAAAATGTTGGATATTATAAATGTAAATTAGATACCTGCCGAGCATCATAGTGGTGACCTGTGGGTTGGTTCTGGGACCATCTTTAAATGTTGAGTCATCCACAATACTCAGACTTTTAACTCCATTCACCTGATATCTCTTGTTAACCGCATCCCTCCTCACTGCGGGAAATACATTATGCACAAAAACACACTGCATGCCACTATCATGATCCCCATGATTTTGATCCCCTCATTCCATCGAATACCTCATCGAATACCTCAAATTGATGAAGAACAACCATTGTGTTACAATAGACCCGGCATTGCCCCTTGTCCGCACTATTCCAGATATGACTCCCAAAGACCTCTGGGATATGAAGGGGATGATCCCATATGTGGCTCTGCACGTAGCCTACACGAATATTGGGAACACTAAGACAAGAACAATAGACAGCCACTCACTCTGCTCAACAAAATGCAAACCATTGCAACAACGGTTTGCAGATTCTAGAGAACCCTAAGCCGTGCCTGCATGCCAAATCTACTCCTTTGATTGACCACAATTCAAGTCATGCTGCAATAGTATATAATGATTGTTAGGAAAGGAAAAGACATTACATAAATTAGAGATTTAGCTATTGAACATGCATTCATACTCTCTGAGGAGCAAGCGCCTCTGTTAATAGATATTACAAGTAAAACAACCAAATGAAATGTTACCAATAGCGAATTGGAAGAACCCGTGTTTTGATTAACGCATTAATGGAGTAATATGGAACGCAGGGAAATTTTATTGCAGTTTTATTGAAAGGTCGAACTCTCCATTATTTAGAGCAAGAAAAGCACTGCATATGTGTTTGAAGAGAGATTTTAACAAGTAATACTTATGGAATGGCGCCTAATTTCCATCTACCTTCATTTAAGAGCCGTAGCCTCTATTTCCAAAGCAGTACTATGAGTTGTGCGTTGTTTTCAATCTTCACTGTCGATCATAGAGTGGGAATTCCAAGTGGACCGTATGGTTGACAACACAGGTCTGAACTTGATGCTCGCTAGTGTTTTGATTAACTCGCCAACCATGGCATTAATTGAGTAATTGGATATCAAGTCCAAAACTTAGTTTAAATGATCTCAATGCACCACTGAGCTCAGGAAGATAGAAACCAAGCACCAAAAATATATGTCAAGAACATAATAAATTCATATAAAATTATTTGCAAATTGATTTTCCTATTTTAATCTTGCAAGGATTTTAATGCTAAAATAAAATATATTTTAAAATTTCGAAAGACCTTGATATATTTGGGTCGTAGTAAAATATTATATCATAAAACATTGTAAATGCAAGAAAAAGAAAATACAAACAAAAGCAATCAAAACAGAAACATTAGATAAAATCAAACAAAACAGAAACATTAGATAAAAGCAATCAAAACATAAACATTAGATATATAGTAGCAAACAAGTAGGGAAAAGCCAAAGATCATAATAACCTATTATTGTTCTTTGGCACAAATAGAAAGGAGGATTACAACTTTATAAATAGAGTTTTTTTAATGTAAATATAACTGGAAAGAAAATTATCTTTACCTATGTGGTTAATTAATATATTGGATTTTTTTTACCATAATCTTGTCTAATCCAATGAGATTATTCCAATTCACATTCTTCCTTCTTTAATTCTACATCAAGCTAACATCCACCCTATCAACTTGATAGGGCATTCTCTTCTACACATAATACATTACACTTACTCAAATACATCCAATAAATGTAGGCTATATAAACCTACTCAAACAAATTGGCATCTACCACAGTACCTACTCAAACAACTTGACATCTACCACAGTATTACATCTACAACTATCGCTCGTACTCGGTCTTTCTGCATGAACAGATCTGGTAGACACGATACTCTCTCGCATGGGCTCCTCTTCCAGCAGATTCTGGTGGCTTTCATATGATTGATTCCTGCATGCAGATCTCACCCGTGTCCATCAATGTAACTGCATCCTTAAAACAACGAGCAACTATTCTTCCATGGCAACAGATCAAGCAATCTCCTCAACGGATCTGCTAGAGTATTTTTTAGGCCATCCAGATTGCTTGGGTTGGTTGTGACTGTTCCATCACCAAGAATAAGAAGGTTGTGGCTCTACTTCCATCTTAAGCAAAGAAAAAAAAACTTTAATCACCTTATATTCAATTTTCAAAATTTTAATCATTTTTTTTAGTTAAAATCATTGTCACTACCTGTTATCTATGCATGAGCTACCACCTGTTATCTATGCATGAGCTACCAGTTATCAATACATAAACTACCAGTTACTTTTTATATTTCTTCTTTTTATAATTATTTATTTTGAATTTTGAATAAAAACATAAATAATAATCCACCCTCAATTCTAAAATATAAACGCCTATCAATGTAATAACGAGATTTCTATATTGAATTACAACTCAACATTTCAATTATATTTAAACCACACTTATATTTATATTTTTTTTTATCCATTTATATTTATAGGTGATAAAGAGATAGTTTAAATCACAGTGCAACTCTCTCATGCAGAACGAACATTGTTTTGCTGGATCTAAGCTCATACTCTAATACCATAGCCAAACATCAAGGGAAAATGATATCTTTTAATATTGTTATAAACTAACATAATCTAACACGTATTTGTGGGTATTGAAACTTCACATGGCTTACATTTTCTTTCTTATCTCGTACTTTTCTATACGCGTGAATTTTACACATGCTTCGAACTTCTGCAAATTTCTACCCATACACATATATACACAATTTTTTTCCAATCAAAAACTTGTTTTTAATTAAAAATCCAATCGAACTGGGTAACTATGATTTTTTACATCCAAATCCCTTCCCTTCGTGTCCCATGCTAGACAAAATCAGGTGCCGCGATGCTGCTCTTCTTTTCGAAGGCAATAGCTTTTGCCTTGTGACACGCAATTGAAAAAAAAATATCAAATTCAAAGGAAAAATATGAGTTTCAACTAAATTGCATTCCTCTTCATAACAATTTCATTGAGTTAATTAAGGAAACTGATTATAGCATATCTTTATAGCATATCTTAATTACAAGAGTTTTTGGAAAATTAATATGAAGTAATAGGGCGATTGAATTCATTACATTGATAGGTGTATATATATTTTGGTTAGATTATCATATATGTTTTTTTCTAGATTGAAGGAAAATGGGACAAGTATACTATCAAGATTGATTTTATGGGTGTTATTCAAAATTCAAAATAAACAATTATAAAAAAAATAAATAAAAAATAATTGGTGGGAGTTGATACATGGATAACTAGTAACTAACACATGGATAACAAGTAGTGACATACAACCCATTTAACTAAAGAAGATAACAAGTAGATGAGTCATAAACAATGGATGATTACAACTAAACATCATAAAAGTAATAGATAACTTGTTCATGGCACTTAACTTGTAACCTATCGGTGTTCACCAACCACAAATTAAATAACTATACTAGTTTATATATTCAAAACCACCATTTAAATAACAAAAAATCCAATTAAAAAAAAATTACTATAAATCAACAAATTTTTATTTTCTTTAGAAAGACAAAATCGTCCGTGTTTAGACTTATTTATGGAAAATTTGGAATTATGAATTGAAAAACAATATGGAATGGTTTTGCATAGGCAAAGGAGATATGTCACCGCCATTTGAAAAATAATATGGAATGGTTTTGCATACGTAAAGGAGTTATGTCATAGCCATTTGACCACAGATTTGTTCCCCACCAGATATTGTCTAAACATGACCAAATAATGCATGATGGCCAACATTTCCTTGTCATATATGGAGTAGAGTCTTTCATGTGGTAGTAGCTTCTTGATTTCAAGAGCTATGGGGTGTTTATTTTGCTTTAAAACTCCTCCAATGCCTTCCCCTGATGCATCATATTCCAAGACAAGTGGTTTAGAAAAATACTGTAATGCAAGTACTGGACAACTACTCATTAACTCTTTGATTCTTTGGAAGGACTTTTTTGCATCTTCATTCCATTGGAAAGAATCCTTCTTGGCCAGGTCAGTGAGGGGAGTTGTCAGTTGGGAGAACCCCTTCACAAATTTTCTATAATAAGTGCAGATCCCGATAAAATGCCTCAATTTAGTGATTTTCTTGGATGGTGGCCAATCAAGAATGGCCCTTATTTTCTCCTAGTGCACCTTTACACCATCTTCCCCAAAAATGTTCCCAAGGTACATAATTTCTATCAAGCCAAACTCACTCTTGGACAACTTAGCAAACACAAATTGTTCATGCAATATTTTCAATACAACTTCTAAATGAAGCAAATGATCCTCCCATGTCTTACTATAAATCAAAATATCATCAAAGAAAACCAAAATATTACAAAGATGCTTGCAAAATATTGTGTTCATGCATGACTTGAAGGTTGCAATAGCATTCGTCAAACCAAAAGGCATGACAAGGAATTCGAAATGACCATAATGGCACCTAAAAGTAGTCTTCTGCACATGTTCCTCCTCCATTCGAATATGATGGTAACCAAATCGAAGATCAATCGTTGAAAAGAAATTTGCTCCAAACTGTTCATCCATGAGCTCATCTACTTGGGGAATGGGATACATATTATTCACTATCCTCTTGTTTAGATCTTTGAAATCAATGTGATTCTCAAGGTTCCATATTTTTTCTTCACCAAGACAACCGATGAAGCATAGGGACTTGAAATTAGCCTTATGAGTCCCAACTCCAAAATTTATTTGATATCCTTCTCAATATCATCCTTGAAGTTTTTTGGGTGTCTCTATGGTTTCATTTAGATAGATTGAGTGACTTCCTCCATCACAATGGCATGTTCAACTCTCCTATCAGGCAGCCTTCCAGGGGGGATATCTACAAAGACCTTTTCATACTTGTGCAGCTCTGCCTTATCTCCTCTGAATGTTCTGAAACCTTTATGCTTGGTTTGGGGGAGGTGATTAGACACTCTGCAGCCTATTCAATGCCTCCATGTCTCAAAATGGACCCCATACTGTTGGAGGACACCACTTGGTTAGGATAGGTGTACATTCCCCTCTGCAATATTGGCTTTCCCTCTGAATCTTTAAACCTCATTTCAGGTACTCTATAGTCACTGAATTCTCTCCTATAGACTACAACCATTGGAATCCCAAAACCGCATTACTATTAGTAACATTTACCACATAGAAACTTTCAGTAACAATGTATGGTAAGTTTTATTTTTGGAATCCATGTGTTACATTATGTAGAATTGTTTCCTAGAATGATGACTATAAACCCATCAAATGTCTCAATAGGAACTTTCACCTCTCAACCAAGGCTGAATCAATGAAGTTATGAGTTGCTCCTCCATCCACTAGGATTGAAACCTTATTCCATTGGAAATCTCCTTTGCATCAAAGGGTATGAAACCGAGGCACCCCTGACAGTACTGCAATCTTCCCTTTTTCATGTGGCGGTTGATCTTCTTCTCTTGTTTCATATCCTTCTTCCGAGTCTGATTCTTGTACTTCTTAGCACATTTATGCACGAGTACCGATAGTTGATGGCATCTAAAGCATGTCTTCTTCCTCTTGAGCTCTTCATTACTTGGTCTCTCTTTCTTATCCTTCCCAAATGATTCTTTTTTCCATGGTTTATTATCATCTTTGAACTTGGAAGGAAAAGTGGGCTTGGGATGATACCTTGTCTTGGGTAGCACATTTTGCAGATCTCTTGTCAAGTTCATGGTATCTTTCCATGTAGTTGTTTTGTGATATTTAACCAATCCTTTCAAAGGTTCATACAACCCTTTAGTATATATAAATAATAAGCAAACCATAGAGTTGTCAGTAACCATAACTGCCATTTTTTTAAACTCCAACATGTAGGCTTCAGGAGTTCCAGTTTGCTTCAACTGTGTTAATTCCTTGAAATGCATTTTAGGGTCCTTTCGATCAAACCTATCCACTATCCTGTTAACAAATTCTTCATAGGATGTTATTTAGTCATGTCATAAGGTTTTAATTCCATGGAACCACCTATCATTAGCTTCTCATTTCACGATGCAAAATAGACATATTTAATGCATCATCTTCAACCATTGGATTCAGCTGGAAATACACATCTAATTTTTGTATCCAAGCACTAGTATAACATTGTGGTGAGCCATCAAAAGTGGGAAGGGATACCTTGCCTATGTTAGAATTCAATCACTTGATTTTGGAAAGGTATTATGTTACCTCCTCCAGATTTGAGCTTGTTTGAGACATTGAAGAATTGTTCAAATTGTAAGGTCCTCCTACACTCTTCACTTAGACATTGCCAATATTAAAGGACTTCCTTCATCCCATAATGAGTGTTAGGATCCTCTTTAGGATCAAGAAACTTGGTCATAGTGGGTCTTTCTGGAATCTTGAAGTCATTAGGTCGATTGCGAGGCCCGGTCCTTGAGAATATTGTTTCTCAACACACCTTTTTCTCCTCAGGATGAGAGCTGCTATTGCTTCCAACTGCCAATGTCCCCCCAATTTGGATGGACATCAAGTCGAACCCTTGCATTAGCTACCTTTTCATATCATCAAAAAATGGTTTCATTATCTTCCTAAACTCCTCTTTCTCATCCATTTCTAAGGTCCCGTTGTCACCCTTGTTCATTCCTTCAACAGAGCTTACTTCTTCTTCTTCACTAAGGGTATATTCTCTCTCTGATACTAGGGGACAAAGTTCTCTCCTTGGCCTCATTAATGGTCACCCTGAGCATTTGCAAGGACTATGCTCTCATACCACTATAACATCCGTACCATGAAAGTTTGTTCAATTTTGACCAATTTCAAACTTTGGACTAGTGAAATTGAAGCTCTCCTGGATGCCCCCAAATGCTTTCGATTTCTATCTTGAAGGGATTTATGGGTCTTAGGAAATCCTAATGCATCTACTGGACACTCACACACTTTCTAAATACATTTATGACTTGCATTAATTAGGGAGGAATGAAAGGGGAAAATACTAGCAATTTTGATGTTGAAACCCCCTAGTAGTCACTGATTTTTTGGCTTCCCAAATGGTGTACAACCCTTTCTAATTTATGAAAAGAGACTTGGCTTGGATAAAGGACTTCAATGGTAGCAAAAATGTAGCATGTATTATAACCTGCTATTGCACCCATAAAAAAGAAAGTTGTAACACATAAACATTGCTTGGAAAATGTAAACAATAGACATGGAAAATGATGCATAAACTTTGATCAAATTCCCAAGGGGCCTGCATAAAATAACTTCGTCATCTACATTACACTAGAGGCTAATCAAGAATCTGCAAAAACACATAGAAAGTCTGATGCAAAAATGATGTGTAATTACTCTAAAAGTTCACAAGAAAATATGAAGGAAAACTAGCTCGAATGAGTGGTTTGTTTGGAATTTATACATGATACACATGAGGTTTCCAGCTATGGATTAGATATGCATCTCAACACAGCGCCATAAATCGTAATTTACATCAATGGAGTCACAAATACACCCTCATCAAGTTTCAAGCATCCATTCAGTGTGCCATCAACACTAGAACATAAGCATTGAGAAGAGAAAGAAACAAGAGATAATAGAAGAATGACTATGAGATGAACTCGAACTATAGAGGGACTTGAAATTACAACAAACACTTGATTTAAGATCTGATAAGAGGTCTGAATGGCCTCTCCTCCAAGCAACTTGGACATGCATCTTTCACCTTCGAAATTGGTTCAATGGCAGGGAAGGTAAACACCCACCATGCATGGACAAGCTAACCTCTCCAAGAGTGCAAAACAAAAATGATCCAAAAGATACTATCCTTCCTCATCCTCCCCTTTTATTAACTTCATGTGAACTCCTTCCCTCCATGAGCTCAAATTTCCCTCCAAGATTCTCACCCAACTCGAGTTAGTGGTTGCTTCCTTCATGAGACACTTATCCTCCACATTCTTGCACTCCTCTTTCCCTAATTCGAATTGGGAATATTGGATGACCATGAATCCCTCCACGAACCCTCTTGATGGCTATTTTTAGCCCTGATATGTCATATTTGTCATAGGTCTTCCATCAGGTATGAATTTATCATATTTTTCATAGATTCCTTCATTATTGTTGTCATAGATGCCATGGAATCTTGTTAAAAGTGTCGCAATTTTTCTATTATGCTCTTCCTCTTAGTTGGGAGTTACTCTTCCACTCCAAGTTGACTCTCCTTGATTATTGCCTTGATATACCCCAAGTACATGACCCTCCAACTTGAACTCCAATTTGTGTGAGAATGATGCCAAGTGTAGTGGCAAATCTTGCCACATGTGGGTCCCACAACCTCTTATGTGCCCTCATGATCCAATGCCACCTTATTTTCCTTTTTATTATTGCTTATTTGGCCCATTTAATGTGCATTTGTAAGTCTAAGATCATTTTTGGTCTTGTAGCTCATTATTTCAAATTTTAATGCTTCCACCCCAACCTAGGGAACTAGTAGGTTAGTGGAATATTTCCTCAGTGATAATTTATTTGGATGGGGACATTACAAGAGGGAATTATTATTGTGTGGTTGTTTACCAAACTCAATGATGTGCCAACCTATGGTGATCTAGCCCTTAGTATGAAATATTTTTTCTGAGATTTTGTTTCAATATAAGTTTTTTGTTCTATGTACATATGTATTGAAAACAAAAGCATAAGTGTATTTGATTCGTCTATGAAAAAATTCCATTGCTTGCCAATTCAATCTCAGTTGGTTATAAAACAATTGATTTTGTCATATTTTCATCGATTTTTGAAATTTCCTCTATATGAATTCTTCGATTATTTAACTAGCCGAGATTAAAGTAACATTTCTTATTAATATCTATAGAGTAAAACGATGCAAATGTTATCACTATATTAAGGAATTTCATTACATTAATTTTGATTATATAACTTTTAATATATAATGCAATTTTGATATAATATTACATTTTCAAATACAAAAAATCATTTATTTTTTACATTTCAACATTAATGAGTTCTTTATACCATAGTCATACATTTTCAAATAAAAACAAGGGTTGCGCAGCAAAGTCCCTGCCTTGAAAAAAAAATGAAATGAAAATTTTGGGTAAGATTAGAAGCTCTTGTAAGAATGTATGTTGTATTTTTTGGATCATTTTATATTAGTGTATTTTTTTGAATTTTTGAGTTTGATTATGTAAGCTGAGAGGTCTGAAAGTGACATTAACTACTATGAGTACTGCATGGACTAGAGTTGAAAATTACACAACTAACTAAACTAACTATTGAAAAGCAATACGCCAAAAAAATAAAATGAAATCAAGAAAAACAGGAAAACTTTCCTTAACTTTCTTCCTCACATCAACTGAATGAAAATAGGAAAAGCAAGAAAGCTTTCCTAATCTTTCGTCCTCACATCCAAGGATGTTTCCTAACATTAATAATTAATATGAATCATTTTTAATTTTTGTTGATTTTTTTTTATTCTTAATTTTTATGGTATAGCACAAATCATAGTTGAAAGAAATTCTTATGGAAATTAAAATAAATAAATAAAATGAACCAAAACTTTAGCTGCACTTTACAAATGTTGAAATATTAAATGTACTTTTATCAAATTAATAGAAAAAATAGAATAATATTATTTAGCTTTCGTGTAAATATTGACATTATAATAACACAATATTGTAATGCATTTATATTACTATCTCCACAATATTAAGTTTTTAAGTAAATATCATTACTATATGTAATGAACATATTCCACAACTTGACTATTCAAAATTGGATTTTAGGAAATTTGAGTTTTTTAAAAAGATTATAATGTTCTTGAATGTTGTTTCTTATCTTTTGATAACTTTTTCCAAACACTTAACAATTTATAATGATGATTCAATATTTTTTCCCAAGATAACTTACACAAATCACCATATTAAAAATTGAAAATAATTAAAAAAAAATGAAAATTGTTTATATATTAGGATTATTTAAGAGTACAAATAATATTTTTTTCCAAAATAACATACACAAGCCACCATATTAAAAATTGAAAATAATTAAATATATATATAAATGGAATTTGCTTATACATTGGGATTATTGCACATCACACTAATTTGAAACACTATGAGCTTGCAAGCACAATTCACCATATTTAAGTTGAGGACAATAAAAACTAATCAATTAAAAAATAAATTTTTTTTATCTTGAAGAACAATGACAGGGAAACAATATGATCTAGATCCAATTGAGCATGGACTTCACCATTGAAACACATCATCAAAATTGTGAACTCTATTAATTTTAAATGAAAAACACATATTTTTTCAATTTAATATATTAATTATGCTTTGATGCTTCTACCTAAATCCCAATTTAAATTGGATCACCTATTTTATCTCAATAACATAAAATGATTACAATATTAGAAAATGTCAAAACTTGTACTAGATTTAGTGCCACTAAACCAAATGTAGAGGAAGTGTAGTACAATTCTTGAAATAGTAATTCTGGACAACCATAAATCTGTAATGTAACGAACATTCATAAGATAATTTCATGTGCTACACTATGAAATTCATTAGCAATAACATAGCCAGTATAGATAGCATCTTCTTACCCACTTGCAAGGAAGAAAATATGAAATAAGATTGGTCATGTCAATGGTGGGCGTTCCTTTCTACAACAACATATGTTAAATAAGAATTCTATAAAATATAAATGACATCCATGCTACAATTCTCTTGGTTTATATGAAATGCTTGCGAGAGAATTAAGACAATAAGGCAAAAAATATAATGAAATCAATACTAGAAATAGAATGATAAAGACTTGCCAAAAGTAAAGAAAAAAAGGTTTTTGAGGAGATTGGATAAGAATTTGGTGAAGGGAAAGTTTCCTTAAGTTGTATAGACATCTAAAAAGAAAATTAATTATTGTATTTAAATGGTCAAACACAATTAGTTAAGTTGGAAAATAGCTTTTTATTTTTTAATGTTAGTTGTATTTATTAATAGAAAGTTGATATCAATTCTGATACACTATAATTATAAATTAGCGTGTTCGCAAAAAATAGAATGAAATTAAAAAAAAAAATTTAATTATTGTATTTAAATGGTCAAACACAATTAGTTAAGTTGGAAAATAGCTTTTCATTTTTAATGTTAGTTGTATTTATTAATAGAAAGTTGATATCAATTTTGATACACTATAATTATAAATTAGCGTGTTCGCAAAAAAATAGAATGAAAAAAAAAAAAAAGTCAGAAGCTTTCCTAAACTTTCCTCTCTAAATATGTAAACTTGCATTAAAAATAAGAAATGTTATTGTTTTTTAAATATTTTATTATCCATTTTTATGGTATAATACCAATCATAGTTGAAACCAATGCTTTTGAAAATTCAAATAAATAAAAAAAAATGAAGAAAATAAACCAATACTTTAGTTATACTTTAGAAATATTAAAATATTGAATCTATATCTACACAATTAATAAAAAAACTTGAAAACAACTATTAATAAAAAAAACTTGAAAACAATAGTTTGTGCCATATGCAGAGACTAACAATAATTTATTTTATACATTTCATCATTAAAGTGTTAAATATAAAATAAAGTGTTCAACATAAAATAATACCTTGTCCTTCAAGGTTGATTCCTACCGTAAAACCATTGTGTTTTCTTTACATGATGATGACCTCACTGAAAATAACTTTGATTCTCTTTAGTCCTAGTCAGATCTAGAATTCCAATATGCAGCATCTTCTACGAGATTTTGTAGGACATCAAAATCATCTCTGTTAAATAAATCTGGATCCTCATCTACCAGATTTTGTAGGACATCAAAATCATCTCTGTTAAATAAATCTGGATCCACATCAACCAGATTTTGTAGGACATCAAAATCATATCTGCTAAATAAATCTGGATCCTCATCTACCAGATTTTGTAAGACATCATCATCATCTCTGGTAAATAAATCTGGATCCTCATCTACCAGATTTTGTAGGACACCATCATCATCTCTGGTAAAATATTCCGGATCATCATCTACAAGATTTTGTAGGACATCATCAATATGATGGTCTTCACTTCTTGTTTTTCCACCACAGGGAGGATGCTGCTGGCCGATTGTCCCGATTGAGTCTGGAATTGCAGTTGGAGTGACTCGTTGGTTGATCTGTTCTTCCAGTTCTTGCAGAAACAATGACGCTATTTGCAGATTCGTGTGCAAATGAGACACTGGATACTCTCCTTCTGGCTGTAATAAGTCTATGTCATAATCTAATCCTAACAAAGATCTCAAATCTTTAATCTGTACTGTTAGGGCTTCCAATATCGCTTGAGCTTCTCCTATATTTACCGTTCTATAGATCAGTCCACTACTTAATATATTTCTTGATGTAGCATTTACTACTCTGACTATGATTCTCTGGTTATTATCAATTCCTCGTCTTCCATTAACAAATCCTTCTATTTCTGTCTGGGGAAGATCTAGGGTCCTTTCAAATCTAGATAGACTAGTCAAGATATCAAGTTGAACTGTTGATATATCTTCGCAAGTTTGCATTTTAATCCCTCGAGCTTTAGTCTTCTTCGATGATCAACTGAAGGCTTCCTTGTAACTGCTATTTCCTTGATCTTTTATTCCATCTGAAAGATTTTAATTAAAATCTGTCTTTAATGGTGTTGTTGGTGTGACCGGGAAAAGATGACTGATATTATCGTCAGAATGTGATGTAGCGGTCACTGCTTACTGCTGCAGGGGTCAGTGATCTACTACAAATTCGAAAATGCAAAATCAGCCCATCAACCAGATCTAAAACTCTGTTCGCAACTCGTCAGAGCAGCATAGGATGCAGACCTGCAAATAAATGAAACTGAGGCCAGTCTGCACTAAACAACTACGCTGCAAGCTATATCTGCTTCCATACAAACGTCTTGCTGTATTCGGTATCTGTCAAAAAAATGTAAGAATTGATTTACAATTAAAGATGCCTGTAGCAAACTGTCAGGAAGAAATAAACTAGATCCAGCAGCAACTCACAACAATGTTTGACTACCAAATCCATACAACACAGAATAAAGTAAAAAAAGAGAGCAGCGACAAATTAAGGAGAGAGCACAATACAAAATTTCTAACTACTTTCACATAGCAGGAAGCTAAACCAAATATCGCTGAACTTTCAACATTGCCATAGTCAATCAATCTAGGAGGAATTACATAAACTGGTAAAATGAATAGAGACTCCCTGCCTTACTCCTCTCCTAGCCAAAATATTCCACCATATGTTAAGCTAAAAACATAACACAAATTAATCCTAATTTCTGTCATAACGGAGCATTGACAAGAGGCTTTCTCCCCTAAAACCTTGGAACTCAAAACAACCCTCTCCTGCCTGAAAAACCAGCCAAGTCTGACAACCGTTGATAAACAAATGGGATTCAAAAGCTGTCTCACATCACTACTGTCATGGCAAGCCACCTTGACTGCTTGTATCAGAATGAAGAAAACAAATCAAGTGGACTACTTGCATCATCAGAATGAGAAACAACATATCAAGTACACTTGAGTATTGTATTTAGCAAAAGTAAAGTAGGGTAGGGAGACGTCAGGCAGAGGATTTTGTAAGATGCTTTTCAGTGTTTTGTGTAGTTTATGGTTGGGGTTTTTCATTCTATATTGAATTCAGCCTTTAGGTTATCTACCCATACATTACTTCCCAATATCTGAGCACAAGATTTCTTGGGGTTTTTCATTCTATAGTGAATTCAGCCTGTAGGTTATGTACCCCTACATCATTTCCCAATATCTGAGTATTAGATTTTGACTTCTATTTTATCTAATACTTCATTCACATAATGCCGTAATGAATTTACAGTTTATCCGCACCATTACCTATGTTTCCCTAGACCTCTGAACAGTAGATTTGAGGTTATTACCAAAACGGGTAAAGGGAAAACAATCCAATAACATTTGGGTTCGGTCAGTGAACATTGAACATAATCTTCATAGAGATATCTCTGTGGATAGGTGTTTATATCTTGTAATTTAGAGTGAACTATTTTTTTATGTTTTTCCTAGATTGAAGGACGTTAAGATATGCGTAGGATAAAAGACAACCCTTTGTCCTTAGATTTTGGGGTAAAAACCGGTTATCTGAACACTCCAAATTGCGATTTTGAGTGTTTTATCCAAATTGATTTTATGGGCTTAGTTCAAAATTCTAAACAATTATAAAGAAAAAGAATATAAAAAATAACAGGTAGACAACTCATTTTACTAAAGCATAGATAACAATAGGTGATTACAACTAAGCATGAAAAACAAGAGATTACTTCTTCATGACCTATCAGTATTCACCAATCATCGACCACAAGTTAAGTAGTTGTACTAACTTGTTATCCTTAATCTAACTTTCTAATGAAAACTCTATGCAAATCCATTCACATCCATTCACACAGTTGAACAATCAAGATAAGCCAACCCATTCCAATTACTGGTTCACTAGATAGAGGAGTTGCATTTTACATACCTCACTGAGAAATCTACCGTACAACGGACATCACTCGCACAGGCTAGGCTCTGATACCATCAAGCGCTGCAAAATCCCAATATCGTCGGGCTAATTATCTAAACGCACAGAATCCGAACATGAGCAATTTTAATATTATCTCAACTCATGTGTGCCCGATACAGTAAGGCATCTAGCGGCAAAGGCAAACTGAAAGGTCTCGAATACAATTCATTATAGGGAAGATGTTGTAACAGGTAATGTTGTATAACATGATATTCTCATAAAAGAAATTCAAATGAAGTAAAATTTACACTTCAAGAAAAAATAGATATTTGATAAATCCAATTTAAAATATATTTATGATGATTTAAGAGAGTTAACTTTGAAACTTGTACTCTCATTTAATTTTTAACGAAAATATATACTTTCACATTATAAAAGATAACCTAAAAGTTGTTTCTAACATACAAATAAGGTAAATGTGCGTGTATCTCTCTCTCTCTCTCTCTATATATATATATAATAAACAAAAATTATTAAACATTTGTTTACAAATATATATTCATGATTCATGATCGTGGTTTGTTGGTGGGGATAGATAGATTTCATTCCATCCAGCCGGATTCAAACTACTTGTGATCCGTTTAGTTTTTAGTTTTTAATAATGTCAAATATTATCATCGTCTTGTATGCATTGAAACAATAAATTATTAATCACCAAGCTTATTTAAAAATAGTTCAACATTTGATATCATCTTAATTTGTTATATTTTATAATATATTATAATGTTTTTTTCTCTATAATCTAATATTAAATAGAATTTTCATTTATATTTATTCACATGATTTTTTGAATTGTTCTCAAATTTTAAAAAATACACATTATCATTCTCTACCATAAATCAACATTATATGCCTCTAAATAATGCATGTCAAACCTCATTGTATCACTATGATAAACAAGATACCTTCATTTATCATTTGAAACAATGGACTATCCTATATTACCATATTCCACACTACCATGATCAAATGTAGGTACTAAAGATGCCAAAACCACATTTTCATTAGATTTGTTCTTTTGGAAAAAAAAAGTCATAATCTTTGCTAAAATGCATCCCAAGGTGAAAATAAGCACATGCAAAATATTTTGTTCATCGATATTCGAAAACTTGTTGAAAAACCTTACATTCCTTAGATTTACACAATGAGTAAATCTTGATTAGATTTTCCAAATATGTACAATGACACAATCTTGAGATCTTTGAGATATGTACTTGAATTCATTAAAATAAACTTAAAATTTCATTAAAGCTAACTATCGAAACTTCTGCAATTCTTGATTTGTGCATTCCTCCCCTCCCTATCCATATTCCGTTACAGCCGACTCTCGAAACTTTTGCAATATTCGATTTGTGCAATCCTCCCCTCCCCATCCATATTTCGTTCAAGCCGACTCTCGAAACATCTGCAATTCTCAATTTGTGCATTCCTCCCCTCCCTATCCATATTATGTTGTTTCATTTGCTGGTCTAAGAAATTGTTTCCCTCAAGTGTTGCATACGTTGAGGTAAGTACTTTATATAATCCTGCAAAAGAAAATTGAGAAAACCTAGTTATGTTGTATAAATTTAAAGATTTAAAAAATATTAATTATTATAACACCATACAATCCATAACATTCATTCATGCATATCTAAAGCTTGCATGCTTTAGCAAGTTAGTATTAAGGTTTTGTATCCATACTACTGTTAGCAATTTTCCTTTCCTCTTTGAAAGCCATTTGGATAGAAGAGCCTAATAATCCTGCAACATTATTTTTCTTTTTGATAAAATTAATTATTTTGTAGAAATTTAAAGATTTAAAAAAAAAATTATAACACCATAGAATCCATATCATTCCTTCATGCATATCTTAAGCTTACATACTTTGACCCGTTAGTACTTAGGTTTTGTATCACTGCCACAACTAGCAATTTGCATTGCCTCATGCATTCTCTGCTTTGAAATCCATTTGGCTAGAAGAGCCTATCTCTTTAAGTGCTTGGATTAATCATAAGACATGTTTCATCTGACCTTGATGTCAACTTTGGGCTAAAAGGACATGGCATGTATGCTTTCCCTAGCGGACTGTTTTCAAAGCAATGCAATTGCAAAGAAGGTTGTTCCTACTTCTGATTGGTTAAGAGTTGTCTTCCTTAGGTTAAAGTTATCAAGACCTAAAGACATCTTGCAAGAATAATGGTGATTTTTGGTCCTAAAGTAGGACCTAAAACTACTTCTGAGTAAACTTGCATTTGCTAATAGAAAAATAATGGATATCATCAATAGTTTGACAATTGAATTATTGTAAATTTTTAAATTTTTACTCTTTACATTCTCTAAAATATTTTAAGTCAATTTAGAGACTATAATGATTTAGGTAGTTGAAATTGCATAAAACATTACATAAAAAAAATGAGTCAACAAATGGACAAGGACAATCTCAAAAAGCCTACTTTTATGTGATTATTTTATCATATTTTAAAGAAATATGTCAAATTATTTAAAATTTATGACAAAATATGAAATTATTTAAAATTAACTTAAGGCAAGGATTGGGTGCTTTGCAACTATTTTGCTTGTTTTATGTAAACTCTAGTTTTCTCGTGTTCCATAACACTTTTGCTTGGAGACCATGTTGTCTGGGAGGATTGACTTTTCTATCGTTTGCTACAGGTACTAATTGTTTATGTAATATGCTTGTATTGTCCGTAATGCATAGTGTTTGCTCCTCACAGATCATGGATGCATCTATTATTAATTCTCTAAATTGGCACACTTTTATCTTTGTTATATGACATTGTTTATCTTTCCAACAAGGTTATTTAGTGATGGTTCAATGGGGTGATAGCTTGGCAGCCGATCCTTGTCTTCATTTGGCTTATATAGTAAGCGTCAACCTCTGATCATTCAACACAAAGTTTGGTCAATTATTCATTGTCATGATCAACACAAAGTTTGGTCAATTATTCAATGTCAACAAAGAGGACAATACCAGGTAATGTCTTTGTTCATATTATTGCTAATTCCTATTGATTAAAGTTCATTTTTGTTTCAACATAGGGTTCATATTATGGTTTAATTGATTTAATGTTTAACACGTGTAGTTGGTAGTTAAAAGTTAACTTGACCATGTCTATTCCCTCAGACATTGGAATTTTCAGTGCCATTAACACTATCCCAACTCCATTGCTAATCCAACTCGCCGTTTCTAGTGAGTAAAGGGTTATAACAGAATTCTTTCGGCGTTTAATTTACAATACTTGGGTTACTATAGGTGGAACAATAGTAAGTTGGATTTCAAGATTGCAGAAGGTTGTTGCACTTTCAACAACGGAAGCAGAGTATGTTGTTGTTACAGAGGCTAGTAAAGAGATGATTTGGTTGCAGAGGTTTATGGAGGAAGTGGGTAAGAAACAGAAGGATATCAGGTTGTATAGTGACAGCCAGAGTGCCATTCATCTTGCAAAGAACTTAGCATTCCATTCCAGGACTAACCATATACAACTCAAGTACCATTTCATATGCTCTGTTCTGGAAGATGAACTGTTGAAGCTGGAAAAGATACATAATAGCAAGAATCCTGGAGACATGTTCACAAAGGTAGTGACCAGAGAGAAACTGAGTTCCTGCTCGGTTTTAGTTGGCCTTCAAGCATGAAGTTGAAGATGAGAAAGTTACCAAGTCCAAGGTCCAGCAAGTACAAACAGCGGTGGATTTGTTGTGATCAGTCTCCAAGTGGGAGATTGTTGGTTATGGGGCCAGATCTACTAGTCTCATAGATGATATTGTCTCAGCCGTGCACCCCAGAGGACTGTACACTCATGCCCCAACCTTGGGGTTCAGGGGAAACGCCCCCGAGTCATGGGGGTGTGAGGGTTCAGGGGCAGCACCCCTGAGAAATGGGTGTTTCGGGGCAACGCCCCCAAGAAGAATTTTTGGGGCTGTTTTCGCCAACAGTTTTCAGGCCCATGGTTTTGGGTATCTTGTGGTATTTTCCCATTGTATTTCCCTTATAAAAGAAAGACATTGTAATACGGCTAGGGTTGATGTATTAGGTTTTATGCATCAGAAAGATCTCTGAGATAAGAAGAGAGACCGTGAGACAGTGAAGAGGAAGTGCAGCGGTTGTGCTGCAGGTTGTATCCGTTCACTTTGTTGGATGAAATAATAATAAGGACTGGCAACTTCAGTGTGGACGTAGCCCAAGTTGGGTGAACCATGATATATCTGTGTCTCTCTTGTAATGTGTATGTGCGATTATATTTGCATTTCTGTTTACTGTTATTGCTTTGCGATCCTGTTTTTCTAACACTTGGTATTTAGGATTAAGATTGACAGTGGAGCCGCTACAGAGGAGATGGCCAGTTTACACTTTCAGGTGTTTATTCGTGGGAGTCTTAGGTTTAGATGCATGAAATAGTAGTATTCTGAGAAGTTTTTGCAACTTGTGATTGCTTGGATCTTCAGGGGAAGTCAGATGGATTCTAGGGTTAGCACTAGGCAAACCAATGCTCTACATAGAGAGCACTTCACATCACACAAGATAGTGATGGACTTCGATTATTTCACCTTTTACAGGAAGATGTGAGGTAGGATTGCATGGATAAAATGGGCGAATATTATGGTAGTTCAACAGGGAAAGTCAGGACCTACATTGATGCATCCTTTGACAAATTTTGATAAGCCATGTGTGATCCAGGAGGATCTCAGAGTTCAATCAAAATTAAATTATTCAAAAAATGAAAATAAGATTACAAATGCTTAGATCTCGTCAGGAGAGTTCCGACAATGTTCATTTTGCGTGAAACGACCTCTGGATGTAAAAGATATTAAGTGTCAAAAATTTGGCAAAAAAGGAAAAAAAAGGGGCCACATGGCACACCCATAGGGTGCCACATGGCATGGACAGCTCAGCATTGGAGACACATGGTAGCCCCACAGGGTTACACATGGATAGGTTGATGACATGTTAAGTGATTTGGACCAATCAGGGTTTTCCATGTGGCAACCCTACTAGGCATCGGTTGTACCATTTACCAAAATTATTGGAGAGCATGGGAATCAAACCCATGGCCTCCAAGGCCACCAACGCGTCCACCAAGCCCACCTATCCAGGGCTCCCAATACTAGTTCTTAACTACTATAGTGCTCAAACTATATTTAAAGTTTGAGAACTTGTTCATTTGGAAAAGGGGCGAGATTGAGGGCTAGGCCCTTGATCCCTTGGCCAACAGCGAGGCCATTACGTGGAGTGCCAACACAAAAAACAACGATCCAACACCACAGTGCAAACACAACAAACAATGGTCCAATACGACGGATCCAACACCACAGTTCCAACATAACAAACAATGCCACCATTCAAACAAATAAACAAAATCATGTTGGAAGGGGAGAGGCCCAGGGGTTTGACCGCCGGAGTTCTGCGCCCATAACACACTGCCTTACCATTGGGCCAACGCCCATTGGTTAGGTGGTAAGTGGAGGGTTTTGGTTATAAATTACGGTGCCAAAAAGGGTGTGTGACCCTCTAATCCGTGCCCAAAAACCACTTTAAAAACCTTTGAAAAACCACGAAGACGCAAATGCACATAGCACTATTTTGAACAGAGTTCGAGGTAGGTACAGGGTGTGTTTGACACAGATCCCGAGGAATCACACCACATAGATCCTGAGGACCATACATTCATTAATGGGTGTGCTTCTTGTGGTGGGAGTTTGTACAATACATAGATTTGCAAGTAGAGGTTGTCTCGATTTGTGTTCCAAAGGAGGCCTCAGGAAAACATAGTTGACTTTATACTCATTTTTATCGAAATTTCGAGAGGAACAAAGTGGTGCAGTCTGTTTTTTATTTTGACTGGAATAACTCATAAGTGTTTCCAAAAACTCATATATGTAAGCTTTAAAGACTTAATAAAATCAGCCTTCTCATTGGAAGTGGCCTACAGACATATCCCAAGAAGGGTGAACTCTGTTATCATATGATATATACAAATTTTTGGTTTGCATATTTGTTTCTTTGCTTATGTGTTTGATTTGAGAATTTAAAATTCATCTTTAAAAGCCATTTTATGAGTATTTACATGCAAATTTTACCTGCAATTTTATGGTTAAAAATATCCTGAAAGATTTTTAGATCAAGTTTGGTATTAGACCAGCTTAACCATTTCATTGTGAGTTTGTTTATGTTAACAAGAGAAAGGATTCAGAGAGGTGAAGGAGAGCTTGAAGAATTTGATGTAGATATTGGTTCAATAATCGGAAGAGTGGCTTTAGAAAAAGGAGAATATGGGACTTCTTCAATTCCTTCTGAAGGAGATTTACTTAAAGCTTTCATGAAGATGCAAAGTATGGTGTAAGAGCTTTATCAATATCGAAATAAGGGAGAACAAGGTGGTTCTTCTCATGCTAAAGGAAAAGAAGCAGGAGGTGGTGAGGAACCTCCTAAAACTCCTCCAACTTCACCATCTTTTCTTGATGGATCTTTTCATTCTTCACCTAATATATATATATATTAATTTCAATGTGCCTCAATTAAAGCTTGGTATTAAGTTTGATTTACCTGTTTATAATGGAGAGCTTAATGCTGAAAAGTTGGATAATTGGATCCTCCAAATAGAGGTTTATTGTAGGATTCAAAAGTTCATTGAAGATAGATTGAAATTCAGTTTGCTTTTCTCCGACTTGGAGGGACTGCTCTCATATGATCGGAGAGTAGAAATCAAAAGTATCTTTCCTCAAAAGGAAACATCATATCCTCTTGGCACGAGTTGAAGTCATCATTAAAGAAGCAATTATATCCATTGGGCTACATACAACAAGCCATGATGGATTGGCATAATTTGAGGAAAGGTAATGGACAAAGTGTGCAAGAGTACACACAAGAATTTCTAAAGAGAGCATTAATACTTGGTATACCTCTCTACAGTCAAGAAATTCTTCTCAAATTAATAGGTGGATTACATAGTTATTTATGTCATTTGATACTTATGTTTAATCCAACTAACCTTGATGAGGTATGTGTTCAAGTGACTCATATGGAGTCAAAGGGGAAGAATACAAATGAAAATTTTTCAAAGAGACGTTATAAACTTGAAGGAAACAAATTCAAAGGTAAAGGGAAAGGTAAGCATACAACTACAGTGAATAAAGAAGGAGATAAACCTACATGCTCTCATTGCCAGAAAAAGGGTCATGATGCATCCAAATGTTGGAGGCTTCATCCAGAGCTCAAGCCTAATAAGTTTCGGAATAAGGAGGACAAGATGACTACTGCTATAGCCATCCAACATGATTTGGGATCTCACTCAGGAGATGAGACTAAGACTATTGCTACGAGCATACAAGGTAAAAATCCTTCTACTTCTAATACAAAGCATGACTTTTTTGTTGATGAAAGAAAAAGAAGTAAGTTATTTCACATAAGAGTAATCTCTAAGCATACAAAAATATATACTGTTTTTTATAGTGGATCACAATCCAATCTCATTTCAAAAGAGATAGTTAATAAACTTCATTTGGAAACTAAATTACACCATAAGCCTTATCCTCTCGGATGGGTATATGATAATGCATAATTACAAGTGACAAAATAGTGTAGACTTAGGTTTGCTATTACTTTTGGATTCATTGATGAAGTAGATCTGGATGTGGTTCCATTGGATATCTGTAGTATTGTGTTGGGAATTCCTTACATTTATGATAGGAAGGATATATTTTACATGGAAAATAACAAATATCAGCTCACTAAATATGGTAAGGAATTTGTTGTTCATGCACATCGCATGAAAACTAATCTTTCATTAGTTTCTGCAAGTCAAATGAAGAGGCTAGTAAATGCTAGTAAGAATTTTGTTCTTATGATTGTTAAAACAAAGGATGTTGGTAAAAGTGAATCTTTTAAAGGATGTGATCCAAGAATTAAGAAAGACTCAACTAAAGTTGTAATTAATTATGATGTCTTGTATCAAGAACCTAAAGGATTTCCTCCAAAAAGAGAAATCTAACATGAGATTTTGTTATAATAGGATGCACCACTTCATAACATTGGCATGTATAGGTCTTCAGTAATTGAAAATGAAGAGATAAAGAAGCAGGTTCAGGAATTGCTTGAAAGAGGGGACATTCAACTGAGCTCCTCTCCATGTGGTTGACCAATTGTTTTGGTGCTAAATAAGGATGGCACATGGCATATGTGTGTTGATTATAGGGCACTAAACAAAATCACAATTAAGAACATGTATCCTCTTCCTTAGATTGTTGATCTTTTGGATCAGCTTAAGAATGCAACTTATTTCACTAAGTTAGACTTAAGAAGTGTCTATCATCAAATTAGAATTCATGACAATGATATTTGGAAGAATTCTTTCAAAACTAAGCAAGGATTGTATGAATGGATGGTAATGCCCTTTGGGCTTTATAATGCCCCACAACATTTATGAGGCCGATGAATGATGTGTTTAGGCCCTCCATTGATGACTTTTCCATAGTCTAATTAGATGGTATTTTGATTTTCTTTCGTACTTGGGAAGAACATGTCAAGCATGTCAAACAAGTTTTGGATGTACTTGTAAAATAAAAATTGTACTTAAAGATGTCCAAATGTGAGTTTGGGAAGACATCTTTAGTGTATCTAGGTTACATTGTAGGGGGTGGTGAACTGCGAATAGATCCCTCTAAAGTTGAGGTCATTGTGAATTGGCCCAAGCCAAATAATGTAACTGGAGTAAGAATTTTTTTGGGAGAATCCCAATACTAGAGGAATTTTATTGCTAACTTCTCCTTCATAGCTTCTCCATTACATGATTTGACAAGCATGAACATAGTATTTCAGTGAGAAGGCAAAGCACAGAAGGCCTTGGACACTCTGAAAGAAAATATTAGTACAGCTCCAGTACTTACACTACCGGATCTACAACAACCATTTGAGATAGAGACTAATGCTAGTGGTTATGCCACAGGGGAAGTCTTAATGCAACTTGAAAAACCAATATGCTATCATTCTGAAACCTTCTCTAAAGCAATAATTAAATATCCAACCTATGATAAATAATTGTATGCATTAGTACAAGGAGTGAAGAAGTGGAAACATTACCTAATGGGTAAGGAAATTGTTTTACATACTGATCATCAACAACTACAATATATTCAATATCAAACTAAGCTACAACAATCAAGACATTTCATGTGGATGGGTTTTCTACACCAATTTCATTCGATCATTAAGTATAAGAAAGGTATTCAGACCAAATTTGTAGATAGGTTATCAAGACCTCCAACAAATGCTTCTATTGTTATTCAACAAAGTCCTGTGGTAAATTAAAGTTATGTTGAACAATAATATACTAATGATAAAGATTGCAAAGAAGTATGTGAATCACTAAAACATGGCTCCCGAAATGAAGAATTGAATTATCATATTCATGACAAGTTGTTATATCATCTTGGAAAGATATGTTATCCACAAAGTGAAAGAGTACATGTGATAAGAGAAGCTCACATTTCTCTCATTTCAGGGCACTTTGGTGTAGGAAAAACTGTAGCACAATTACAAAAAACATTCTATTGGCCTCGAATGAATGATACTGTGTCCAAGTATATGAAAGGATGTGTTATGTGTGCAACAAGTAATCCAAGTAACAAAAAGTTAGGCTTGTACACTCCACTTCCTGTCCCTTACCATCCATGGGAAAGTTTTTCAAAGGATTTTGTAGGAGGGTTGCTAATGTCTAGAAAAGGACGTGATTACTTATATGTTGTTGTGGATAGATTCAGTAAAATGTGCATTCTAATGCCTTGTAAAGATAAGATCATAGCTGAGATGACTGCTCATTTGTTCTTCCAGCATGTATGGGTCCATTTTGGACTGCCTAATTCTATTATATTTGATTGAGATTCCCGCTTCCTTGGGAAGTTTTGGTAATATTTATGGGAACTTATGGACACAAAGTTAAACAGGAGAACATCATTTCATCCACAAACATACAGACAAATTGAAGTGGTCAATCGGACAGTAGTACATCTTATTCGAGGATATTGTGCCAAGCATCTAAAGTTGTTGGATGAACAATTGCATTATGTTCAACATGCCTACAATAAAGAAACAACTTGTTTATTTCCAGGAGAGGTGGATGTTGATAGAGCTTGAAAGATGGAAAATAACAAATATCAGCTCACTAAATATGGTAAGGAATTTGTTGTTCATGCACATCGCATGAAAACTAATCTTTCATTAGTTTCTGCAAGTCAAATGAAGAGGCTAGTAAATGCTAGTAAGAATTTTGTTCTTATGATTGTTAAAACAAAGGATGTTGGTAAAAGTGAATCTTTTAAAGGATGTGATCCAAGAATTAAGAAAGACTTAACTAAAGTTGTAATTAATTATGATGTCTTGTTTCAAGAACCTAAAGGATTTCCTCCAAAAAGAGAAATCCAACATGAGATTATGTTACAACAGGATGCACCACTTCCTAATATTGGCATGTATAGGTCTTCAGTAATTGAAAATGAAGAGATAAAGAACCAGGTTCAGGAATTGCTTGAAAGAGGGGACATTCGATCGAGCTCCTCTCCATGTGGTTGACCAATTGTTTTGGTGCTAAATAAGGATGGCACATGGCGTATGGGTGTTGATTATAGGGCACTAAACAAAATCACAATTAAGAACATGTATCCTCCTCCTCAGATTGTTGATCTTTTGGATTAGCTTAAGAATGCAACTTATTTCACTAAGTTAGACTTAAGAAGTGTCTATCATCAAATTAGAATTCATGACAATGATATTTGGAAGAATTCTTTCAAAACTAAGCAAGGATTGTATGAATGGATGGTAATGCCCTTTGGTTTTTGTAATGCACCCACAACATTTATGAGGTTGATGAATGATGTGTTTAGGCCCTTCATTGATGACTTTTCCATAGTCTAATTAGATGGTATTTTGATTTTCATTCATACTTGGGAAGAACATGTCAAGCATGTCAAACAAGTTTTGGATGTACTTGTAAAATAAAAATTGTACTTAAAGATGTCCAAATGTGAGTTTGGGAATACATATTTAGTGTATCTAGGTTACATTGCAGGGGATGGTGAGCTGCGAATAGATCCCTCTAAAGTTGAGGTCATTGTGAATTGGTTCAAGCCAAATAATGTAACTAGGGTAAGAATTTTTTTGGGAGAATCCCAATACTGGAGGAATTTTATTGCTAACTTCTCCTTCATAGCTTCTCCATTAAATGCTTTGACAAGTATGAACATAGTATTTTAGTGAGAAGGAAAAGCACAGAAGGCCTTCGACACTCTGAAAGAAAAGATCAGTACAACTCCAGTACTTGCACTGCCGGATCGACAACAAGCATTTGAGATAGAGACTAATGCTAGTGGTTATGCCACGGGGGAAGTCTTAATGCAACTTGAAAAACCAATATGCTATCATTTTGAAACCTTCTCTAAAGCAATAATTAAATATCCAACCTATGATAAAGAATTGTATGCATTAGTACAAGGTGTGAAGAAGTGGAAACATTACCTAATGGGTAAGGAAATTTTTTTACATACTGATCATCAACCACTACAATATATTCAATATTAAACTAAGCTACAACAATAAAGACATTTCATGTGGATGGGTTTTCTACACCAATTTCATTTGATCATTAACTATAAGAAAGGTATTCAGAACAAATTTGCAAATAGGTTATCAAGACCTCCAACAAATGCTTCTATTGTTATTCAACAAAGTCCTTTGGTACATTAAAGCTATGTTGAACAATAATATACTAATGATGAAGATTACAAAGAAGTATACATGAATCACTAAAACATGGCTCCCGAAATGAAGAATTGAATTATCATATTCATGACAAGTTGTTATATCATCTTGGAAAGATATGTATTCCACAAAGTGAAAGAGTACATGTCATAAGAGAAGCTCATGTTTCTCTCATTCCAGGGCACTTTCGTGTAGGAAAAACTGTAGCACAATTACAAAAAACATTCTATTGGCCTTGAATGAATGAGACCGTGTCCAAGTATATGAAAGGGTGTGTTATGTGTGCAACAAGTAATCCATGTAACAAAAAGTTAGGCTTGTACACTCCACTTCCTATCCCTTCCCATCCATGGGAAAGTTTTTCAAAGGATTTTGTAGGAGGGTTGCTAATGTCTAGAAAAGGACATGATTACTTATATGTTGTTCTGGATAGATTCAGTAAAATGTGCATTCTAATGCCTTGTAAAGATAAGATCACAGCTGAGATGACTTCTCATTTGTTCTTCCAGCATGTATGGGTCCATTTTGGACTGCCTAATTCTATTATATTTGATCGAGATTCCTGCTTCCTTGGGAAGTTTTGGTAATCTTTAAGGGAACTTATGGACACAAAGTTAAACAAGAGAACAACATTTCATCCACAAACATACAGACAAATTAAAGTGGTCAATCGGACAGTAGTACATCTTATTCGAGGATATTGTGCCAAGCATCTGAAGTTGTTGGATGAACAATTGCATTATGTTCAACATGCCTACAATATAGATATGCACTCTTCAACACAAAGGTCTCCCTTCGAGACATGTTTTAGTTATTTTCCAAAGTCTCCCTTAGACTTTGTTTATGGGAAAGATACAGTGGGATATGGTAAGTTTGATGTGGATAAAGCTTTGAAGTTTATTTAGCAGATCCAGTTAATACATCAACCAATACAAGAGCAGTTAGAATCAAGTCAGGCCAAGTATAAAGAAAGACATGATAAACATGAGGTGGATCATCATTTTCAAATTGGCGATCGAGTATGGATTCATATTAGCAAAGACCGACTTCAAGGTGAAGGTAGAAAGTTGAAACCAATCAGCTATGGACCTTTTACAATTTTGGATCAATTTGGTAATAATGATTTTCGGTAAGATTTTCCTCCTTATATACAAATGTATTCCGTTGTTAATGCGGAAAACTTGAAACTGTATGAGCCTCCTATGATTGTGGACCAAGATGAACAAGTTCAAGTACCTTGTGTTAATGAATTTGCTCTTGGATATCTCAATGATCTTTGCAAAGATGTTATACTTGGGAAGAAGGTTAGATATTCACGAAGGGGTGACATGCAATTTAATTGTGTGGGACTAAAAGGAATGCATTCAAGAAAAGCACGGTGGATAGAGAACGGAAGAGTGAGGGATTTGTACCCTCACCTGTTTTATGAATGATTTCATGCTTTTGGTGGTGCAAAATATTCCCAATGGGAAGGTTTGATCCAGGAGTATCTAAGAGTTCTATCAAAATAAAAGTCTTCAATAAATGAAAATAATATTACAAACGACTAGATCTTGTCAGGAGATTTACAACAATGTTTGTTTCATGTGAATGACCTCCAGACACAAAATATATTGAGTTTCAAAAATCCAGAAAAAAAAGGTTTAAAATGATGTAAAAAGGGAAAAAAAATGGCCATGTGGCACACCCACAGGGTTCCACGTGGCATGCACAATTCATCATTAGAGACATGTGGCAGCCCCAGAGGGTGCCACATGGATAGGTCGATGACATGGCAGGTGATCAATCAGGGTCTGCCATGTGGCAGCTTATTGGCCATCGGTTGTACCATCTACCAAAATTATTGGAGACCATGGGAATCAAACCAATGAACTCCAAGGCCACTAGGGCCTCCACCAAGACCACCTAACATAGGATCCAAACATTAGTTCTTAACTACTATAGTGCTCAAGTTCTATTTAAAGCTAAAGATCTTGTTTATTTGGAAAAGGGGCGGGATCGAGGGCCTACAATACTGAGGCCATTACATGGAGTGTCAATACAACAAACAATGGTCCAACACCATAGTGCCAACATAAAAAGCAACGGTCCAATACGATGGATCCAACACCACAGTGCCAACACAACAAACAACGCCACCGTTCGAACGAATAAAAAAAATCATGTTGGAATGGGAAAGACCCGCGGGTTGACCCCAGGGCCTCTTCCCCCATAACACATTTCCTTACCACTGGGCCAGCGCCCATTTGTTAGGTGGTAATCAGTGGGTTTTGGTTATAAATTGAAGGCAAATATTGGGGCTCCAAAAATGGTGTGTGGCCCTCTAATATGCGCCCAAAAATCACTTTAAAAACCTTTGAAAAACCAGGAAGATGCCAATGCACAAAGCACTATTTTGCACAGAGTTCAAGGAAGGTACAGGGTGCATTTGACACATATCCCAAAGAAGCACATTGCACAGATCTCGAGGTTTGTACAGTCATTAATGGGAGCGCTTCCCGATATGGGATTTCGTACACTCTGTATAGTTGCAGGAAGAGGTTTTGTAGATTTGCGTGCTAGAGGAGGCCTCAGGAAAACATAGTTGAATGTATACTGATTTTTCTCAGAATTTCAAGAGGAATGCAATGGTGCAGCCTGTTTCTAAGTTTGATTGATAGAAATCAGAATTGTTTCCATAAACTCATATATGTAAGATTTGAAGACTTAATAAGATCAGCCTTCTCATTGGAAGTGGCTCGAAGATGCAGCCCAAGAAGGGTGAAATATGTTATCATCTACTGTAAACAAATTTATGGTTTGCATATTTGTTTCTTTGCTTATGTACTATTTGATTTGAGCATTTAAAATTTATCTTTAAAAGCAATTTTATGAGTATTTACATGCAATTTTATGGTTAAAAAGATCCTGAAATATTTTTAGATAAATGTGGGAGCCTATTGTTAGGTTGCATCGCAGGTATACTGAGGATTCAAGGTGTAGAGTATATGTGCAGAGACTCACTGGTTATCAGAGTTCTTGCAAATTTCGGTGACTTACTCAGAGAATAGGGCAGTGCAAGTGATAGAGCTATCTCTTAAGAAGATTATTAGAGTCCATGAGCATCCAAGAGATGTTACTAATGACCAGAGCAGATTTCCTATGTTCATATTTGAAATCGAGTATGATAGAAAAATTGTAGTCTTCACCTGGTTTCCTATGCACTACACGATTCATAGTGAGGGGGCCAAATCTTATAGATATTTCTGCTTGGATTTCCAGCAGAGGTGGATGTTGATAGAGCTTGAAAGATGGCTAATGATGATCAGAGTGGCTCAACAACTGCATGATGGTCTCTTTTTTTGTGTAGAAGGGGACCCTGAGATTGCAGTAGTGGATGGTACAATAATTAGCATGAGGATGAGAGTCAAATATCACTTTGTGGAGCCTATCCATATGGAGAAGTGGATTATCTTCCTAGGTGGGAGACCTTATGAGGGATGGATACAATGTTTATTGGATTTGATGCTTAGGAGTCTATAGGATGCTCCTTGTTTTGATACTGCACAGGGATGTGGTGGATGCAGTACATACTCCGTAGTTCTCAGATTGATTTGGGACCCCATAATTTCAATGACGGGAATTTTAGTGGTTATTAGAGGATGCTTTCAGGAGGTCTCATGTCATGGTACCTCACAAGACAGTACTTTGAGTAGAAGGTGCTACATATATCCTAGGATGAATTGGGACCCTGGGATTTTCCGTGGATTCAGTTGGTTCAGTTTTATTTATTATGGAGTTGTGTTGGTATTGCTTACAGTTTTATTGATTATGGAGTTTTTTCGGTATTGCTTGAGGACAAGCAGTCTCGGTGAGGGAGGGCTGTAATGTTTTGTTTTTAACATACAATGGAATTGACTGAGGATTGATACCATTCAGACCAAAAGAAGATCTTAATCAGGTTATTATATCATTGGTAAATAAAAAAGGGCCACAGGAACTAGGGGCCACCTACATGCATTACATGTGGGCAATATCTCATGATGCATGCACATAGATACCTTCATTAAGCCCCCATGCACACAAAAAGAAATGCATGCAATTCAAGTGAAAAATAGAAGAGAAAAGCAACCTAGGCATGCAAAATTTAGGGCATGCAATGTCAAAGTTATAAAAGAAGGATTAAGTGAATGATTAGGTGGGCTTATTTATTATTGATTTGAGAAGTCGACTTCAAGAGGTCAGAAAGATATTTTTGGGTTGAGGGCACAACACTCAACCATCAAGTGTATTTCGGGAGTGAAATATGTCTTCCCTATTCACTATCAAGTTTGGATCATCCAGATTCAACATTACTAATATCATCATACAGTATTCTTTAGCATTCTGGAAGGATCTAGCTACATTCAAGAGCATGAGGACTCACCATCTTTGCATGGACGACTTGGAAAAAGCAAGGCATCTGCTTATCTCAGTATTTAGTCATTTTTTTGTCTACATGTAGCTTCCATCCTTCCGAGAGCATCACTATTATCCTATTTATTGAATACAATCTACTCATTCACCTTTTGGATCATGTTGTCATCAAAATCAGTAAATGAGAGGTTCCCTTTCATGCATGAGAGGCTTTCCTTGAGGATCTCCATGTTTTGTGCCTTAGAGTTATTGCATGGCTTGAAATCCAATTCCATATTGATCAGAGAGGGATTATAACCCTAGTCCCTTCATACGGGAGCATTCCAACATCAATTGATCTCTCATGCATCCATTCCTATACTAAAGAGTGTGCATTTATCATAACGGCGCATTATTGGAGGAAGATCACCTCATATAATGCTTGATACTTGGAACATATCTTGCATGCTGGTTCCATACTGATCTACATCTACTACTACTACTATTGGTACGTAGATGAATTATTTCTATCCCTACCTTATAACATTTCTGATTATTTGGGTTATTTAGGGGTTGGAAAACCCATGCATGCTCATGCATGTATAACTCATCGCATGCATTCATGTTTCCTTTAAATATTGGAACATAAAACTACAAGCAAGTGACAACATCATCAGAAACTTCATAAACATAATAGAAAATGTCACTTGGTATATTACACAATTAAGATCTCAATTGAGATGGAAAGGGACAATTCAGATGGTTCCCCTGTGTTTCTTAATTCTCGGGTGTGCACTCTCATTTCGTTTAGGTAATGGTTCAAGTCATCATGGTCCAAATTTTGTTGGGGGTTTTGATTTTTGGAGGGGTTTTGATTTTCTACATTCATTGTATAGGTTTATACTCTGCAAATGAAAAAAAATCCATTTTTTTACTAATTTGGGAACTATTAAAAAATTAAGAAATAATAAATAAATAAATAAAACCACAAATAAAATCATGACCTTACCTATCCATTGCAATGGATACTCTCTCAATGGATGCCTTGATGGAATTGGTGAGTGTATTTTCTCCCTTGGTTCGCGTACGCGCCGACTTGATGAGTAAATCTCCCTTGGGTTGTTTGCAAATGAAATGCGCCACAAGCGAGAATGTTTTTTTGTTGTGTTTAGCAAGTCTCCGTGCATGCCTTTGGGTGTGTATGTGCATGTGCAATCAATACGCACATGCCCCTGTTCGGTACTGAACCTAGTTATGCATGCGTGCTTATTTAGGTGTGTGCGCGACCCCATTGCAATGGTTTTGGAAAGCATCGTTATGTGCCCACCCGATAATATTGATAACTATTTTTTAACCCACCATATCAGTATTAGCTCTACTGCATAGGCTCACCTGAAAATTGAAAACACGACGCTCTTATCAAAGAGAGAGATATTGCATGAATATAACAAACTAAAACGAAAGAGACTATACGTAATTAGTGTTCAAATAATTATGTAAGCTATTTATTTCTTTGCGATTTGTGAATTGAGATAACTTAAGCGATAAAAGAGAGACATAAAATCTAACAATAGAGTAGGTTTTGATCGAGGACATGGAAATAGTCTAATGTCATCTAATCCAATATAGAGATATTTTATCATAAATTAATAATTGACCTACCAAAATTATGTGTATGAGCTTCCTTCCCTCTAAGAAGGCTAGAAAATAAAGTTACCACATGGAAAAAAGTCTCTTCATTGTTGCCATCGTGCCCTATAGGGAATCATCGGCTCTGTTGGATATCTTAGGTTGCTTCATTGATTCCTTCGAGCACAAATATCGAGAGAGCGTAAAGGCAATCTGAGCAGAGGGGTTGGTCATGGAAAAGAGAAACCTCATAGGAAAATCTTGTGTTGCATGACTGAAGAGGATTTGGGAAACCATTGCGTGCAGCACAATATTGAGATCAGTCGAGCAATAACATCCTATCAGCACAATGTTGAAATCTAGCATGATGCAACAGAGCAGCCGAGCAATGGTGTCTTCCGCTGCTATTGAAAGTTGATCCACAAATTTTAGTTACTAGAACATGTTCCAGGGTGTACCCATTGTATGGATGGACTCTGGACACGACTGGGAATGAAAAGCCGAGGCAATTGGGGAGTTGAGTCGATTGTGATTCCTGAGCGCAATTGGTGACTGGAAAAACCCAGTTTTTAACCTATTGGCCTGCGCGATTGAATTAACATCCAAGATTGAATTAGCCGACATGATTCATCCTCCAAAACGATTGATTTAACCTCCCCCACATGGAAAAACCGTAGGATTAAAAAAGAAAAGGTGAATTAGCGATTGACCTTTCCATAGCCTATTTGTCCACAGCAAATATCAACCATTGGATGTGTGTGCCTGACGAATATCTTTTAGGTTGTGTTCCAAAGCATTGCATCATATCCATCCATCCCTAAAAGGACGCAATGGCCCTCCAGGGGAAATTATAATTGAAGACACCTCCGGTGTAATAAATTAATCTTGTCATAGCTACAATCCACGTTTAATATAAACCCTAGATTTTCTGCAATTTTGTATTTGGGTGAATTCTACACAAACCAAAACCATAATTAATAAAAGTAATTATTGCATACCTGTCTTGGAAGCCTAAAGCATTCAATGGAAACTTTTATAAGAGAATTCTCATACACATATCAGAACATAAATTCTTGTATGGATGAAAACACTCATTGAATAGAAATCTCCACTTTCACCTCTTCTTATTCACAGATTGCAACAAACTCACCGCAGCATGAATTCACTGCAGATTACTACGACTCATTGTTTCCTACACTTTGTCATGCATAGATTCACTGCACATTAATTTCACCCCTTGCTGCCACGGTACAGATGGAGGAGCGTCATGTCATGCATAGACTCACTGCGCATTAGCTCAACTCATTGCTTCCCAAATTGCGCGTTGGAGGATTTGATTAGGATTTCCACTAAACCTAAGCCTGCTTTACTTTTATCAAACTTTCTCTGAATTCCACTAGTTGCAGCTAATTAAAGGTTGTCCAACTACCACAAACTTTCGTTGTCACATGTAAACTGAACTATTTTTTATATTTTTATAATTGTTTATTTTGAATTTTGAATGATGCCCACTGAATAAATGTGGACAGTACACTTGTCGCATCCTCCTACAATCTAGAAAAAGCATAGATGGTATTCCACCCCCAAATTCTTAGATATAAATGCCTATCGGCATAACAAGTGGCTTCTTAACAAACTCAATGCATATGGTTATCTAGTCCTTAGTATGGCTTCAAGATAAGTTTTGAGTTCTATATACATAGGTATCTAAAACAATGTTTTCTAGGTTTGTATGTTTGTTTTTAACCTCCAAAATATTAAACTCATACTTAAATGGAGCACTTTGTTAATTGATATTTTGTTGTAGCTAGATGGAATTTCTCTTAATTTGCATACTATCTTTTTCATTTAAATATGAGTTTAATTAGCATTAATATTTTTTTTTAGGTTAATGGCACCCACACTTCCAATATAAACAAGGTGGCTACTACTAATATGCCCATAAATTAAACAATAAATGTAATCAAAGACAAAAAATAAAGGTGTAACATCCCTACCATGAAAGTTTGTTCAATATTGGCCAATTTGGAACTTTGGACTAGTGAAACCCATGCTACCCCAAATCCTTTCGAATTTTGTCTCAAAGGGATTGACTCCTTGAGGGGTCTTAGGAAATCCTAATGCATCTAATGGAAACTTAGACACTTTCTAAATACATTTATGACTTGCATTAATGAGGGACGAATGAAAGGAAAAAATACTAGCAATTTTGATGTTGAAACCCCCCCACTAGTCACTGAATTTTTGTCTTCCCAAATGTTGTATGTACATTCCTAATTTCTAAGCAGAGACTTGGATTCAATAAAGGACTTCAATGGTAACAAAAATTCATAATTTATCATGATCTATAACCTGCTATTGCGCCCATAAAACATAAAGTTGCAACACATAAACATTGCTTGGAAATGCAAACAATAGACATGGAAAATGTTGCACAAACTTTAATAAAATGCCCAAGGGGGCCTGCATAAAATAACTTGGTCATCTGTAGTATAGAAGAGGCTTCTCAAGCATTTGCAAAATCCTAGAGAAATTTTAATGCAAAACTTATGTGTAATTACTCCAAAAGTTCACAAGAAAATATAGAGGAAAACTAGTTCGAATGAGAGGTTTGTTTGGAATTTATACATGATACACATGAGGTTTCAAGATATGGATCAAATATGGAGCCCAACACAGTTCCATAAATCATATCTCACATCAATGGAGTCACAAATAAACCCTCATCAAGTTTCATGCATCCATTAGTGTGCCATCAACACTACAACATAAGCATTGAGAAGAGAATGAAAGAAGAGATAATAGAAGAAATACTATGAGATGAAATCAAAATGTAGAGGGAATTCAAACTGCAACAAACACTTGAATTAAGCTCTGATACGAGGTATATATTTCCTCTCCTCCAACCAACTTGGAAAGGGAACTTTCACCTTTGAAATTGGTTCAATAGAAGGGAAGGTAAACACCCAGCATGCATGGACAAGATAAGCTCTCCAAGAGTGCAAAAAAAAAATGATCCAAAAGCTGGTTTCCTTCCTCATCCTCCCCTTTTATTGACTTCATGTGGACTCCTTCCCTCCATGATCTCTAATTTCCCTCCAAGATACTCAACCAACTTGAGTTAGTGGTTGCTTCCTTCATGAGACACCCGTCCTCCACATTCTTGCATACTCTTTATCCAATTAAAATTGAGAATCTTGGATGAACATAAATCCCTCTATGAGCCCTCTTCAAGGCTATTTTTAGCCCTGATATGTCATATTTGTCATAGGTCTTCCATCAGGTCTGAATTTTTCATATTTGTCATAGATGCTATGGAATCTTGTTACAAGTGTCACAATTTGTCGATTATGCCTCTTCCTCTTGATTAGGAGATACTCTTCCACTCCAAGTCAAGTCTCCTTGATTCTTTCCATGAATATTTCCTCTTTATATACCCCAAGTACATTACCCTCCACCTTGAACTTGAATTTGTGTGAGAGTGATGCCAAGTGTAGTGGGGAATCTTGGCACATGTGGGTCCCACAAACTCTTATGCGGCCTCATGATCCAATGCCACCTTATTTTTCTTTTTATTATTGTTTATTTGACATGTTTATGTGAATTTGTAAGTCTAAGGTAATTTTGGGTCTTGTAGCTCCCTTATTTCAAATTTTAATGCTTCCACCCCAACCTAGGGACCTAGTAGGTTAGTGGAATTTTTCCTCCATGATAATTTATTTGGATGGGGACCTTGCAGTCCTCCCCATCATATATTTCTTGTCCCCAAGCAATTCCAAACTTGGATGCTGCAAAAAAATTTCATCTTCCCAAGTGGCATCCTTGTAAATCCTTCCATTGCACCAAATATTCTCTTATGGTCATGTTCCTTAATTTCCTTTCCCTTACCTTCAAAATTTTTTATGGAATGAGTATGAGCTTCCCTTCATCATCCATTGGAGGAAGTGTTTCTGAAATTGAAATTTACTTCATTACTACCTTTTTAAGACATAAAACATGAAACACAATATGGATTTTACTCTCTTCCGGAAGCTCCACTTCATAAGCTATCTCCCCAATCTTTTGAATTATTTTGTACGGGACATAGAACATGGGATTTAACTTTTCTGAACATTTTCCCTTCAAGGTGGTTTGTTTGTAGGGTTGTAACCTCATATATACCAAATCATTCACTTGAAAATTTCTCTCTTTCCTATGCTAATCTGCATATCATTTTTGTTGATTTTGGGCAACTTGCAAATTGTCTTTTAAAACCTTCAAAATTTCTTGACTTTACTCAATCTAATCCTTATCTTTTGGAGCTCTACTATCACCAAAAATGTGATAAAAAAAATTTAGGTTCTTCATAACCATATAGTTCTTTGAAAGGATACATACTAATGGACATATGAAAGGTAGTGTTGTAGTATAACTTACCCAAATGTAGCCATTTAATCCATGTTTTTTTCTACCCACTAGCATAGTTTTTCAAGTAGACCTCCAACCATTGGTTCACCCTTTCTGTTTGACCATCAGTTTGTGGATGGTAGCTTGTGCTAGGATTCAATTGTGTTCCCACCAACTTGAAAATATCTTGACAAAATGAACTCATAAACTTGTTATCCCTTTCACTAACAATGTTTTTTCGGAGTCCATGAAATCTAAAATATCTCTAAAGAATAGCTTAGCCACTTGTGCAGTAGTAAAAGATGAGGTAATAACAAAGAAATGAGAAAATTTGTGAGTCTATCCACCACAACAAAAATACAGTCCTTACCAAGTGCCTTGGGAAAACCTGTGATGAAGTCCATGGAGATGCTCTCCCACTTTTGTTCTGGAATAGGAAAGTGGTGTAGGATACCAGCAGGAAGGTTGTGCTCAAATTTGTTTTGCTGACATATCTTGCATTATTTACATACTTTAGAACATCACCCTTCAATCATTTCCAAAAAACTCTTTCTCTCAACTTCCTATTTGTTCTAAAGAAACTAGGATGGTCTATTGAGGGAGAATCATGAGTTGCATTCAATATATTTTGCCTCAAATTTGAACTAGAAACTAAATATATTCGATCTTTATAGTAGATTATTCCATTCAACACTTTATATCTATCATCACCATTGACCCCATATAAAATTTCACAAGCAAATTTATCTTTGGCATACTCTGTTGTTAGTATTGCTTTCAAATCTTCTAAAATGTCGATAAGAGAGAGTGAAGGTCTCCTAGACAATGCATCTACTACAAAATTATTCTTCCCTTTAACATATTCAATTTCAAAATCAAATGCTTGAATCTTACTCACCCATTTTTGTTTCCTTTCATTGAGATCTTTCTGTGTAAGAAAATGCTTCAAGCTACTGTGATCAGTTTTGACAAGATATTTGTTCCCCACCATATATTGTCTAAGCATGACCAAAGCATGCATGGTGGTCAACATTTCCTTGTAATATATGGAGTAGAGACTTTGATGTAGATGTAGCTTCTTGCTTTCAAAATCTATGGGGTGTTGATTTTTCTTTAAAACTACTCCAATGCGTTCCCCTGATGCATCACATTCCAATACAAATGGTTTAGAAAAATATGGTAATGCAAGTACTGGAAAACTACTCATTACCTCTTTCATTCTTTGGAATGCCTTTTATGCATCTTCATTCCATTGGAAAGCATCCTTCTTGGTCAGGTCAGTGAGGAGAGTTGTTAGTTGGGAGAACCCCTTCACAAATCTTCTATAGCAAGGTTAGATCCCTATCAAAACCCTTAATTCAGTTATGTTCTTGGGTGGTGTCCAATCAAGAATGGAACTTATTTTATCCCAGTGCACCTTTACACCATCTTTCCCAATAATGTGCCCAAGGTACATAATTTCTGTCAACCCAAACTCACACTTGGACAACTTATAAACCAAATATTGTTCATGCAAGATTTTCAATACAACTTCTAAATGATGCAAATTCTCCTCCCATGTCTTACTGTAAATCAAGATATCATTAAAGAAAATCAAAACAAACTTATGGAGCTGCTTGAAAAATATTGTGTTCATGCATGACTGGAAGGTTGTAGGAGCATTGGTCAAACCAAAAGGCATGACAAGGAATTCAAAATGGCCATAATGGCACCTGAAATCAGTCTTCTACACATATTCCTCCTTCATTCGAATCTGATGGTAACCATATTGAAGATCAATCTTTGAAAATAAATTTGATCCAAACAGTTCATCCATGAGCTCATCTATCCGTGGAATGGGATACCTATTCTTCACTGTCTTCTTGTTTAGAGCTCTTAAATCAATGCACATTCTCAAGGTTCCATGTTTTTTCTTCACAAGGACAACTGATGAAGCATAGGGACTTTAACTTGGACTTAAGAGTCCCAACTCCAAAAGTTCTTTGATATCCTTCTCAATCACATCCCTGAACTTTTTTGGGTGTATATATGGTTGCATTTGGATAGGTTGAGTGACTGCCTCTAGCACAATGGCATGTTCAACTCCCTTGTCAGATGGCCTTTCAAGGGGAAGGTCTCCAAAGACCTTTTCATACTTGTGCAATGGCTTCCTTATCTCCTATGGATGTTATGAAACCTTTATGCTTGGTTTGGGGGAGGTGATTACACACTCTGCATCCCATTCAATGTCTCCATCTCTCAAAATGGAACTCATATTGTTGGAGGACACCACTTGGTTAGGATAGGTGTGTGCATTCCCCTCTGCAATATTGGCTTTCCCTTTAGATCTTTAAACCTCATTTTAGGTACTCTATAGTTCATTGAATGCTCTCCTATAGAGTACAACCATTGGAATCCCAAAACCACATTGGTACCAGCAACATTCACCACATAGAAACTTTGAGTAACAATGTAATTTCCTATGGTAAGTTGTATTTTTGGAATCCATGTGTTACATTCCATAGAATTGTTACCTAGGATGATGATTGTAAACCCATCAAATATCTCAGTATGCAACTTTCTCCTCTCCACGAAGGATGAATCAATGAAGATATGGGTTTCTCCTCCATCCATTAGGACTGAAACCTTATGCCCTTGGAAAAATAATTTGCATCGAAGGGTATGAAATTGAGGCACCCCTAACATTACTGCAATCTTCCATTTTTCATGTGGTGGCCGATCTTCTTCTGTTGTTTCATATCCTTTTTCTGGGTCTGATTGTTGTACTTCTTCCTCCATTTCCTCATCCTCATCATAAAAAACTTCAATGAAATGTTCTTTCCCCTTAGCACATTTATGATCAGGTACCCATGGTTCATGGCATGTGAAGCATATTGTGAGGAACCTGCAATAATTAATTGATAAAATGCACAATATATTAGAACACATAATATTTTTATTGATCGCAGGCCACTTCAAGGGGGAAACCTCCTTTGAGAAAGCTCAATACAAATAACTTATCGATGCCTTCATTGGCCTCAACACGCACTTATATACTAATTCTATGTGTCAATACCATGGATCAATACTATGGAACATATAATACTACGGGAAGACTTACAAAGAATATGCGTCCAATACTATGAATCAATACCATGGAACAAATAATACTATGGGCTAATACAAACTAAGGATCAATACCATGGAACATATAATACTACGGGGTGACTTACAAAGCATATGCGTCCAACAACAATATACTAACAGAGTAAAGAAAAGGGCTGACATAGGTTCCTAACACATATCTTCTTCCTCTTGAGATCTTTCTTACTTGGTACCTCTTTCTTATCCTTTCCAAATGAGTCTTTTTCCCATGGTTTCTTATCATCTTTGAACTTGGAAGGAAAAGTGGGCTTGGGAAGATACCTTGTCTTGGGTAGCACAGTTTGCATATATCTTGTCAAATTCATGGCATCTTTCAATGTAGCTAGCTTGTGATATTTAACCAATCCTTTCAAAGGTTCATCCAACCCTTTAGTATAGAGAAATAATAAGCGAACCATAGAGTTGTCAGTGACCATAACTGCCAATTTTTTAAACTCCAACACGTAGGCTTCAGGAGTTCCAGTTTGCTTCAACTGTTCCAATTCCTTGAAAGGAATTTCAGGGTCCTTTCAATCAAACCTCTCCACGAGCCTGTTAAAAAAATCTTAATAGGATGTTATTTAGTCATGTACTAAGTTTTTAAGCCCATGGAACCACCAATCATTAGCTTCTCCTTCAAGGTGTAAATTAGCCATCTTTAATGCATCCTCTTCAACCATTAGATTCAGCTGGAAATACACATCTAATTTCTGTATCCAATCACTAGTAGAACATTGTGGTGAGCCATCAAAAGTGGGAATTGATACCTTTCCTATGTTAGACTTCAATTCTTTATTTTGGAAAGGTATTCTTCTACCTGCTCTAGATTTGATCTTGTTTGAGACATTGAAGAATTGTTCAAATTGTAAGGTCCTCCTACACTCTTCACTTAGCTACTTCTAATCTTCAAGGACTTCCTTCATCCCATACTGAGTGCCAGGATCCTCTTTAGGCTCAAGAAACTTGGCCACAGTGGGGCTTTAGATACTCTTGAAGTCATTAGGTTGATTGTGAGGCCCGGTCCTTGAGAATATTGTTTCTCCACCTACCTTTTTCTCCTTAGGATGAGAGCTACTATTGCTTCCTACTGCCAATTTCCCACCGATTTGGATGGAAATCAATTCGAACCCTTTCATTATATACTTTTTTCATGTCATTAAAAATGGTTTCATGATCTTCCTGAGCTCCTCTTTCACATCCATTTCTAGGAATCCTTTGTCACCCTTGTTCATTGCTTCAATAGAGCTTACTTCTTCTCCTGCATCTTCTTCTTCACTGAGGGTATCTTCTGTCTCTGATACTATGGGAGGGATTTCTCTCCTTGGCCTCATCAATTGTCACCCCGATCATGTGCAAGGACCATGCTGTCAGTAACATCCCTACCATGAAAGTTTGTTCAATTTTGGCCAATTTTGAACTTTGGCCTACTGAAACCTACGATGTCCCAAATGCCCCCAAATGATTTTGAATTCCATCTTGAAGGGATTGAGGGGTATTAGGACATCGTAATGCATCCAATGGACACTCAGAAACTTGATAAATACATTTATGACTTGCATTAATCAGGGAGGAATGAAAGGGAAAAATACTAGCGATTTGGATGTTGAAACCCTCACACTAGTCACTGACTTTTTGGATTCCCAAATTTTCTACGAACCTTCCTAATTTATGAAAAGAGACTTGGATTTTATAAAGGAATTCAATGATAACAAAAATGTAGCATTTATTACAATCTATAACCTACTATTGCGCCCATAAAACAAAAAGTTGTAACACATAAACATTGCTTGGAAAATGTAAACAATCGACATGGAAAATGTTGCATAGACTTTGATTAAATGCCCAAGGGGCCTGCATAAATTAACATCGTCATCTACATTATAGTATAGGATTCTAAAGAAGTTCCAAAAACACATAGAAATTCTGATGCAAAACTGATGTGTAATTACTCAAAAAGTTCACAAGATAGAGGAAAACTAGCTCGAATGAGAGGTTTCTTTGGAATTTATACATGATACACATGATTTTTTTTATCTATGGATCAGATATGTAGCTCAACATAGTTACATAAATCATACCTTACATCATCGGAGTCACAAAGACACCCTCATCAAGTTTCATGCATCCATTAGTGTGCCATCATACACTAGAACATAAGCATTAAGAAGAGAATGAAAGAAGATATCATAGAAGAATGAGTATGAGATGAACTCGACTGTAGATGGACTTGAACCTGCAACAAACACTTGACTTAAGCTCAGATAAGAGGTCTGAATGGCCTCTCCTCCAACAAACTTGGATAGGGATCTTTCACATTTGAAATTGCTTCAATGGTAGGGAATTTAAACACCCACCGTGCATGGAAAAGCTAAGCTCTCCAAGAGTGAAAAACAAAAATGATCCAAAATCTGGTCTCCTTGCTCATCCTCCCCTTTTATTAACTTCATGTGGACTCCTTCCCTCCATGAGATCGAATTTCCATCCAAGATACTCACCCAACTCGAGTTAGTGGTTGCTTCCTTCGTGCGACACTTGTCCTCCACATTCTTGCAATCCTCTTTCTCCAATTTGAATTGGGAATATTGGATGACCATAAATCCCTCTTTGTGCCCACTTGATGGATATTTTTAGCCCTGTAATGTCCTATTTTTCATAGGTTTTCCATTAGGTCTGAATTTATCATATTTTTCATAGATTCCTTCATTATTGTTGTCATAGATGCCATGGAATCTTGTTACAAGTGTCACAATTTGTCTATTATGCCTCTTCATCTTCATTGGGAGTTACTCTTCCACTCCAAGTCGAGTCTCCTTGATTCTTTCCATGAATATTTCCTCTTCATCTACCCCAAGTATGTGACCCTCCACCTTGAACTCGAATTTGTGTGAAAATGATGCAAAGTGTAGTGGGGAATCTTGCCACATGTGGGTCCCACAACCTCTTATGCTCCCTCATGATCCAATGCCACCTTATTTCCCTTTTATTATTATTTATTTGGCCCATGATTGTGCAGTTGTAAGTCTAAGGTCATTTTGGGTCTTGTAGCTCCCTTATTTCAAATTTTAATGCTTCCACCCCAACCTAGGGAACTTGTAGGTTAGTGGAATATTTCCTCCATGATAATTTTTTCTGATGGGGACATTGTAAAAGGGCATTAAAGCAATTGATTTGTTGTGTGGTTGTTTACCAAGCTCATTGATGTGCCAACATATGGTGATCTAGCCCTTAGTATGAAATCTTTTTTCTTAGATCTTGTTTCAAGATAATTTTTTTTTTCTATGCACATATGTATCAAAAACAAAATCATGGCTATATTTGATTTGTCTATGAACAAATTCCATTACTTTCCAATTCAAGCTCAGTTGGTTATAAAACAATTGATTTTCTCATATTTTCATCTATTTTTGGAATTTCCTCTATATGAATTCTTGGATTATTTAACTAGTTGAGATTAAAGTAACATTGCTTATTAATATCTATAGAGTAACATTACTTTTGATTACATAAATTTTAATATATAATAGAATTTTGATATAATATTACATTTTTAAATACAAACAATCATTTTTTTTTACATTACAACATTAATGAGTTCAATATATCATAGTCATACATTTTCAAATAAAAACAAGGGTTGCCATAAGCAAATTCCTTGCCTTGAAAAACAATTTGAAATGAGAATTTTGTCTAAGATTAGAAGCTCTTGCAAGAATTTATTTTGTGTTTTCTGGATCATTTTATATTAGTGTATTTTTTGAATTGTTTTGAGTTTGCTTATGTAAGTTAAGAGGTCTGAAAGTGACATTAATACTATGAGAAATGCATGGAGGATATTTGAAAATGGTACAACTAACTAAACTAATTCATTGTTTCTAATCTTGGAAAATAATAAAGGAAAAAGCGTCAACTACTATTGACAACCAATAAGCCAAAAAAATAGAATGAAATCAAGAAAAGCACGAAAGCTTTCCTTAACTTTAGCTACACTTTAAAAATGTTGTAATATTAAAGTACTTTTAAAAAAATTAATGGAAAAAATGGAATAGTATTATTCGGTATTCATGTAAATGTTGACATTATAATAACACAATATTTTAATGCATTTATATTACTATCTCCACAATATTAAGTTTTTAAGTAAATATCATTACTGTATGTAATGAACATATTCCACAACTTGACTATTCAAAATTGTATTTTAGCAAATCTAAGTTTTTTGGAAAAGATTATAATGCTCTTGAAAGTTGTTTCTCATCCCTCATAATTTTTTCCCAACACTATTTAACCAACACTTAACAATTTATAATGACGATTCAATATTTTTTTCCAAGATAACTTACACAAGTCATCATATTCAAAAATGAAAATAATTTTAAAAAATAAATGATTTTTTTTTTTTATATATATATTAAGAATATTTCATAGTACAAATAATAATTTTTTCCCAAAATAACATACACAAATCCGCATATTCAAAAATTAAAATAATTAAAAATATATATAAATGAAATTTGCTCATACATTGGGATTATTGCATAGCACAATAGTAATGACACACTAATTCAAAATACTATAAGCTTCCAACCACAATTCGTTGTATTTAAGTTCAAGACAATAAAAACTAATCAATTAAAAAATAAAAGTTCTTATCTTGAAGGACAATGATAGGGACATGCTGATATGAAACAATATGACCATGATCAAATTGAGCATCTACTTCACCATTCAAACACACTATAAAACTTGTCAACTCTGTTCATTTTAAATGAAAACCAAATATGTTTTCAATTTAATATATTAATTCTACCTTCTATATACTTGATAAATCCCAATTTAATTTTGATCACCTATTTCATCTCAATGACATAAAATGATTACAATATTATAAAATTTCAAAACGGATTCATAAGATAATTTCATGTGAATGTATTACAAAGTTGATTCTACAATATGAAATCCATAAGCAATAACATAGCTAGTATACATAGCATCTTCTTACACACTTGCAAGCAAGAAAATATGAAATAAGATTTCTCATATCAATGGTGGGCATTCCTTTCTGCAACAACATATGTTAAATAAAAATTCTATAAAATATAAATGACATCCAAGCTACAATTCTCTTGGTTATTTATATGAAATGCTTGTTTCCACTTTAATGGAAATTAATTCACTGTTTCCAATCTTGGAAGAGAATTAAGGAAAAAACAATTGCTATTGACAGACAATCAACCAAAAAATATAATGAAATTAGCACTAGAGATAGAATGATAAAGACTTGCCAAAAAACATAATCAAATTAGGAAAGAAAGAAATCTTTGAGATTGGATAAGAATTTGGTGAAGGAAAGTTTCCTTAAATTGCATCCACATCCTAAGAGGAAAATTAATTATTGTATTTAAATGTTCAAACACAATTAGTTAGGTTGGAAATGAGATTTTCATTTTTTAATGTTATGTTTATTAATAGAAAGTTGATATCAATTTTGATACACTATAATTATTAATAGTCCAGAAAAATATAGAACGAAATTAAAAAAAAAAAAGTATGAAATCTTTCCTAAAGTTTCCTCATTAAATAAGTAAATTTGCATTAAAAAAATAGGAAATGTTATTTTTTTTGAAATTTTTTATTCTCCATTTATGATATAACATCAATCATAGTTGAAACAAATGTTTTTGAAAATTCAAATAGATAAAAAAAAATGAAAAAAATGAACCAATACTTTAGTTATACTTTTAAAATGTTGAAATATTAAATATACATCCACACCATTAATAAAAAAACACTTGAAAACAATAGTTTACGCTACATGCATAGACTAACAATAATTTATCGCAGAGAATAACAATAATTTATTTTATATCTTTCATCATTAAAGTGTTCACTATAAAAATATAAAATAAAGTGTTCAACATAACAATAATTTATTTTATACCTTTCATCATTAAAGTGTTCAATATAAAAATATAAAATAAGTGTTCAACATAAAATAATACCTTGTCCTTCAGATTTGATTCCTACCGTAAAACCATTGTGCTTTCTTTACATGATATGACCTCACTGAAAAGAACTTTGATTCTCTTTAGTCCTAGTCAGAATTTCAATATGCATCATCATCTAGAATTCCAATCAGCAGCATCATCTACGAGATTTTGTAGGAGATCAAAATCATCTAAATAAATCTGGATCCTCATCTAAGATATTTTGTATGACATCGTCATCATCTCTGGTAAATAAATCTGGATCCTCATCTAAGATATTTTGTATGACATCAACCTCATCTCTGGTAAATAAATCTGGATCCTCATCTAAGATATTTTGTATGACATCATCATCATCTCTGGTGAATAAATCTGGATCCTCATCTAAGATCTTTTGTATGACATCAACATCATATCTGGTGAATAAATCTGGATCCTCATCTAAGATATTTTGTATGACATCATCAACATCTCTGGTAAATAAATCTGGAGCCTCATCTACCAGATTTTGTACGACATCATCATCATCATCTACAAGATTTTCAAGGACATCATCACTATGATGGTCTTCACTTCTTGTTTTTCCACCACAGGGAAGATGCTGCTGGCCGATTGTCCCGATTGAGTCTGGAATTGCAGTTGGAGTGACTCGTTGGTTGATCTGTTCTTCCGGTCCTTGCAGAAACAATGACGCTATTTGCAGATTCGTGTGCAAATGAGACACTGAATAGTCTCCTTCTGGCTGTAATAAGTCTATGTCATAGTCTAATCCTAACAAAGATCTCAAATCTTTAATCTGTACTGTGATGGCTTCCAATATCTCTTGAGCTTCTCCTATATTTAACGTTCTATAGATCAGTCCACTACTTAATATATTTCTTGATGTAGCATTTACTACTCTGACTATGATTCTCTGGTTATTATGAATTCCTCGTCCTCCATTAACAAATCCTTCTATTTCTGTCTGGGGAAGATCTAGGGTCCTTTCAAATCTAGATAGACTAGTCAAGATATCAAGTTGAACTGTTGATATATCTTCGGAAGTTTGCATTTTAATCCCTCGAGCTTTTAGTCTTCTTCGATGATCAACTGAAGGCTTCCCTGTAACTGCTATTTCCTTGATCTGTTATTCAATCTGAGAGATTTTAATTAAAATCTCTCTTTACTGGTGTTGTTGGTGTGACTGGGAAAGGGTGACTGATATTATCGTCAGAATGTGATGTAGCGGTCACTGCTTACTGATGCAGGGGTCAGTGATGTACTACAAATTCGAAAATGCAAAATCAGCCCATCAACCAAATCTAAAACTCTGTTCCCAACTCGTCAGAGTAGCATATGATGCAGACCTGCAAATAAATGAAACTAATGCCAGTCTGCATTAAACAGCTACGCTGCAAGCTATATCTGCTTCCATATAAACGTCTTGCTGTACTCGGTATCTGCAAAAAAAATCTGTAAGAATTGATTTACAATTAAATATGCTTATAGCAAATTGTCAGGCAGAAATGAAGTAGATCCAGCAGCAGCTCACAACAATGTTTGACTACCAAATCCATACAACACAGAATAAAGTAAAAAGAGAGAGCGGCGACAAATTAAGGAGAGAGCACAATACAAAATTTCTAACTACTTTCACATAGCAGGAAGCTAAACCAAATATCGCTGAACTTTCAACATTGCCATAGTCAATCAATCTAGGAGGAATTACATAAACTGGTAAAATGAACAAAGACTCCCTGCTTTACCCCTCTCCTACCCAAAATATTCCACCAGAAGTTAAGCTAAAAACATAACACAAATTAATCCTAATTTCTGTCAGAACGGAGCATTGACAAGAGGTTTTCTACCCTAAAACCTCTGAACTCAAAACAACCCTCTCCTGCCTGAAAAACCAGCCAAGTCTGACAACCGTTGATAAACAAATGGGATTCAAAAGTTGTCTCACATCACTACTGTCATGGCAAGCCACCTTGACTGCTTGTATCAGAATGAAGAAAACATATCAAGTGGACTACTTGCATCATCAGAATGAGAAACAACATATCAGGTACACTTGAGTATTGTATTTAGCAAATGTAGGGAGACGTCAGGCAGAGGATTTTGTAAGATGCTTTTCATTGTTTTGTGTAGTTTATGGTTGGGGTTTTTCATTCTATATTGAATTCAGCCTTTAGGTTATCTACCCATACATTACTTCCCAATATCTGAGCACAAGATTTCTTGGGGTTTTTCATTCTATAGTGAATTCAGCCTGTAGGTTATGTACCCCTACATTACTTCCCAATATCTGAGGTATATGTGAGGTTATTCCCAAAACGTTAAAGGGAAAATAATCCAATAACATTTGGGTTTAGTCAGTGATCATTGAATATAATCTTTGTAGAGATATTTCTTTGGATTGGTGTTTATATTTTATAATTTGGAGTGGATTACCATTTATGTTTTTCTTAGATTGAAGGACTATAATATAAGTGTTCTATTCAGATAGATTTGATGGAAGTAGTTAAAAATTGGAAACAATTATAAAGAAAAAAGAAATATAAAAAATAACAGAGACAATTCATTTTAGGAAAGCATGGATAATAATAGGTGATTCAACTAAGCATAGAGAACAAGTAAGAGATTACTCTCTTACTTTTTCGTTGTGACCTATCAGTATTCACCAGCCGCCAACCACAAAATAAACAGCTATACAAACTTGTTATCCCTTAATCTAACTTTCTATTAAAAACTCTATGCAAATCCATTCACACAGTTGAACAGTAGGGATAAGCCAGACAATTCCATTTACTGGTTCACTACATACAGGAGCTGCATTTTACATACCTCGCTGAGGAATGTACCGTACAACGGACATCACTCGCACAGGCTCTGATACCATCAAGCGCTGCAAAATCCCAATATCGTCGGGCTAATTATCTAAACGCACAGAATTCGAACATGAGCAATTTTAGTATTATCTCAACTCATTTGTGCGGGAGTTCCAAAACCCTCTATTTATATCGTGAGATGGATTCCAAACCCGATTTCACGCGCACAGATTATGAAGGAGGCAAACCACAGATTCTGAAAACTTTATGAATTATAAATTTAACTTTACTAAAAGGTAATTAATCACTTAAATTTTTAAAATTTAAACAACTAAAGTTTGAAGCAATTATTAAATTTAGATTTCCCAAAAGTTAACTAATAACTAAAACTTATTTTTTTTAAATCTGACGCATTTAAATTTATTTTAATTCATTTAGGATGAGGATTTTTTATATTTGAGATCGATTTAGGTTATCAGATTGATACTATTTGTTTTAACATTTGTTTTTTTAATTTACTATTTTTGCAAATCGAATTAGTCAATAAAAATAAATCATTATTATATTAAATAGTTTACGTAAAGAAACCAATATTATATTATATATTTTAACTAAATCTTATAATATTTAAAAAAAATAGTTTGAAAATTTATTTATATTTTTAAATAGAATGTATAAATAAATATGAAAACTATTATATTTATATATTATAAATATAATATCTTGTAAATCTTTATAATATGAATATGACTCGCATATTTATAATATACAATAAATGATATTTTTGATGCTAATCATTTTATTGTATCTTTGGCTGGAAACATTACCGTGGGAAAACCAGGATCATGAGCTGGAGTGGGGCCGCTTTATACAGGCTATTAGAGCAGCTGGTATCTCGATTACGGGATCCCGTGATTGTTTAATCTGGGCAGGTAATTCTTTTTTTTTCCGTGAAAAAATACATACTATTGATATTCAAACTTGAATCAAATAGTACATGATGGTCATCATATCAGAGTCTAAGATGTTGTCTCCCTCGAGAGGTAGATTTACAAAAAAGAAAAATATACAACAAGTGCCAAAAACAGACCAAAAGTCCTTGGCCCAGCATATAGCAACATTAACCAAGGGTCAAAAAACTCAATCTAAATAGCACCAGGTACCAGAATCAATACACTGATTCTCAAAGTATTCCTCCCACACAATGATGTCCTCAGCCGAATCCAGTGCTAATTTAGAAAGTTGATCCGCCTGCACATTATGTTCCCGGTAAATATGCTTCAGAGTGATCTGTCCCAGCTTATTTAATTCCTACATAACTCGGTCACACCAATAAGTCAGCTGTAAGACATTAAGATCACATTCCCCCCTGGCCCACTTAATAGTCACGCGCGAGTCGCCAAAAATAAGGACATTTGTAAGCCCAAAACAATTAGCCACCATTGCCACACACCATAAGGCCATAATTTCTGCTTTCATGTTAGTACCCTTTCCACATTTCATTTTCAAAGCAAAATAATGATCACAGTTGAGGTATATGGTACCCCCAGCCCCGCATTCTCCAAGAGCAACTGCACCATCAAAGAAACATATGGGACGTGTGAAAGATAAATTAAGTTGCCCAATATTCCGATGTACCTTGGCCTTACACTTCACCTGGTAACTAGAGTAGTAGCTGATAACATTCTTAGACAAAAGCTGTACCGGAGGTCGAATGTCTTCAAATAATACCTTATTTCTAGTCCTCCATACCACCCAGCAGATAAAAATAGGCAATGTCAGGTGTTCGTTACACTCAGTGCGCCACTGAAGTAAGGTATTAGCAATATAATCTCCTGCCCAACGAGCTTTAATGTCATAGAACGTATAAATATGCTCCCAAAGTTCCAAAGTAAATGGACACTCCAGAAAGAGATGCTTCGTTGACTCCAAATTGCATCTGCAAAGAATACACATACTGGGGCCTATCCATCCCATAGAATGAAGATTCTCCCATGACTTCAGTCGGTCCTGGAGGACTAACCAGAAGAAGCATTTTATTTTGAGCGGTATATTCCAATGCCAAAGTTTGCCAAACCACCACTGTTTCGGATACATGCATCTCCCTTTTATAATATAGTGATAAGCCGCTTTGACAGTAACAGACCCTGTAGCATCATTCCCGGACCAGATAACCGTATCATCAATATCTCTGAGCCGAATACCACAGATATTGAGATTGTGAATGTAATCCCTCCATTCCACAGCATCATCCAATGTAATCTGGAGTTGCACATCCGACATCCAAAGACCAGAATTAATATTGCCAATAGTATTTAATGTGACAAAACCTCTGTCACGCAGATGCTGAACCAGTTGTGGAGATAGACAATAGGACTCATTCATCCCAGCAGGTAATTCTAAAGAAGGGATTGTTACAGCAAGTTCAGCATATAAAAGGATTATTCAATCTCAATGTATTTATCCGTGCCAATGGTGGTATTCGAAGATTTGGAAGTGGCCTATACCATTGAAAGTGATATGTTTCCTCTGGCATGTGTTAAATGGTAGTCTTAAGACATGGGAAAATTTAATCAAGCGTTGTTGGTCAGGGCCTAGCTGGTGCTGTTTATGTAATTTAGGTCCTGAATCTGCTGAGCATCTTTTTGTGAGTTGTTCATTTATGCAATATATATGGAATTTATGTTGTAAAGAGCTCAATATGCAGGTTGTTTGGGATGATAACGATTTTGGAGCTGGACTGCACAATTGGATTAGGGGAAATAAGAAGCCTATCTTTCTCCCTATCTTTATTTCTTGGGTCATTTGGTATACAAGGAATGAAGTGATTTTTCAAAACAAGAAAGCTGATCCTGTGCATTGTGTTAATATTGTTTGCATGATGTTAGAGAGTTATCCTGAAGAGGATTGTGGTAAGCAAGTTATAAGGGAAGTTTCCTTTTCCTTTGTTGTCTCGCAACCGATTTTATTCTTTGATGGGACTGCTCAGGATGGTTTGTGCGCGGCAGGTGGGGTTATCTATATCAATGAAAACCATTATTTTTCTCTTCGTCTTAATGGAGGTAGGGGAACCAATATGAAAGCTGAGGTGATGGCGCTATGGATGGGTCTAAAGGTGGCAAATTCCTTTGGATTGGAGAGTCTCAAAGTCTTTGGAGACTCTCGTGTGACTATAAAGTGGGATTTGCAGGAATACATTATTAATGTTATTGATCTAAATTATTGGTGTGAGAGAACCCGGCAGGAGATTTCAAGGATGAGACAGATTTCTTTCGAACATATTTATAGGGTACACAACACTCAAGCTGATTTGTTATCGAAAGAAGCTTTTGCTGGTCCTGTAGGGGGTCTCTTTTGGGAGGAATGGCTGGATGCATGTCTGAATGACAGGGGTTATGTATACTTCTTTTAAGATATTTTGTAACTTTATTGTGGGATGGATCTCTACTTTTTGATGTAATTTCCTTGGGGTGGGCGGCTATATTTTTGTAATTACTGTTGGACGAGCTATTGATAACAGTATATGATCTGGATATCATGATATAGGATATTCATACTATCATTGTACTATTTGATTCTATGGAATAGCAATAGTACGATTTTTTTCTGCTGGAAAAAAAAGAATATGACTCGCAATTTTTTTTTAGGTCATTTCACCACTTTATTTCAAATTAATCTATGACAACTTTTTCTCTTGGGTTGTCTTCCGCTCTACGAAAGTCTCTTCTTTATTTTCTCTATCGGGGAGAATCAATTAATTGCTTCTCTCTTTTTCTTAAGTTCCCCTCAATCCATTGGGCATTTGAAAGAGCATCCAACATATAATATGCTCTTGAAATAATAAATTACAAATTAATTTAAAATTTTATTATTTTATTATTGATTTCGTTATACATTTTGATCCACATTGGAGGTTTTTTTTCAATTAGAAATAAAATACAAACATTTAGTATTCATCAATCGATCTATATTACGCTATAATGTTTTATCACAATGTTCTAACATCTAATTAAATCATGACCAAATTTTTTTATTCTCGGACTAATAACATATATTGTTAAATGTTTTCAAGTGAAGTTCTATATGCAAAATTATGGATACGTCAATTCGAAAGAATATGAAATGTTTTTCATAGAAATTTATTTAAATAAAAAGTTTATATATGTTTTTAAGGGATTGATTTTCATGGTGGATGATTATATAATATAGGATATATTTATTTTTTAGTATTTATTTAAGGTAGAAATATTAATGTAGTAAGGTGTTTACAATTCATTATGGGGAAGATGTTGTAATAGGTAATGTTGTATAATGCCACATAACATGGCATTTCCATAAAAAAATTCAATTGAAGTAAAATTTACACCTCAAGGAAAAATAGATATTTGATCAATCCAATTTAAAATATATCTATGATGATTTAAGAGAGTTAACTTTGAAACTTGTACTCTCATTTAATTTTTAACGAAAATATATACTTTCACATTATAAAAGATAACCTAAAAGTTGTTTCTAACATACAAATAAGGTAAATGTGTAAATATATATATATATATATATATATAATAAACTAAAATTATTAAACATTTGTTTACGAATATATATATATATATATATATATATATATATATAATAAACTAAAATTATTAAACATTTGCTTACGAATATATATTCATAATTCATAACCGTGGTTAGTTGATGGGGATAGATGGATTTCATTCCATCCACCCGGGTTCAACCTACCCGTGGTCAACCCACCCGTGGTCCGTTTAGTTTTTAGTTTTTAATAATGTCATATATTATCATCGTCTTTTATGCATTGGAACAATAAATTATTAATCACCAAGCCTATTTAAAAATAGTTCAACATTTGATATCATCTTAATTTGTTATATTTTATAATATATTATAATGTTTTTTCTCTATAATTTAATATTAAATGGAATTTTCATTTATATTTATTTACATGATTTTTTGAATTGTTCTCAAATTTTAAAAAATACACATTATCATTCTCTACCATAAATCAACATTATATGCCTCTAAATAATGCATGTCTGTTAGAGATAATGCCGAATAATGTGGAATCGGTTTAGATTAGTTTAGATTTTATAGGAGACGGTTATCTCCACGTCTGTAGTCAGTTGGATCTTCTCCAACTATATGTACCCGCGTATCTCTGTTCAATAATACGTAATACAGTTTATGTTCTGTGTGTTATTCCTGTGCAATAGGCAGCTCTCCATTTTCCTAACTTGGTATCAGAGCTGAGGGATCAGCAATGGCTGACTGAGCGCTGAGAAATCGGATAAAAAGCCAGGCCGTATCAACTGAGAGCCACGAGCCTGAAGAACGAGAGGGAGCCGTTTGAGATGCCAGTTGAGACGTATCGCTAACTGTGAGCTGAAGAGGGATCGCTGTGGATATGTCATCAGGTTAAGGAGCTGCCACGAATTTACAACGGTTATGGTAATCATACCTTAGTTATTACTGAATGAGGTGCCGTCAATTTCACATGTTGTTGAAAGCTCTTGACTGTGCACGCAAATTATATCTAAGCCTTGAAGAAGGAATCATTCGATCTAAGTGCTGCCAAGGAATGGTCTGTGTATCCCAATGATATGCTGTGCAATTCCATTTGACATTGGTTTGGTATACAATGTACCAAATGATCCACTGCTGCTGTGCATTTAATGTCGGTGAATTAACATTTATGAGAACAATCATGGAGCACATCAAAATTTTGCCTGTATCTCCAGAGAAAATGGCCATCAGATCGACATTTGATATCTCTCTGTGGATCGATATAAAGGAGGAGCCACCAGATGGAATGCCTGTTTCTTCTGTTGTTTCTTAGTGATATATATATTTTTATTTATATGCATGTGTGTTTTAGTGTGCTATTGTTCAAGTGTAAAAATTCAGTAGTGCAGAACCAAATATAGAACATAGTGATGTAATTCAAGCTTGTAGTTCTTGAGTGCTCCGGTGCTATAAGAATGCATTACTCGTTTGAGTATGTGGGAAAGTCTGTTAAATGCTGAAAGTTCTTGTTGTACTTTGGTGCTCCAAGATACCGGTTATCATTGTGTTGGTGAGTGTGTGTAAAGGTCATTTTGTAAGATCGATTACTGAATGTTTCAGTATCGAGACTATTCTTCGGGGTAGTTTAGAATTGTCGATCCTACAGATACTTCAAAGATGGTCGGAAGCGGTTGTATTTGTGCTGTATGAAGTGGTAGCTCGAAGATGATGGGAGAGAAAGAGCGTGTCTATGAAGTTCAGAGATGGGTGTAACTGTGTATGAGGACCAGTGAGACAGACATGGAAAAATTTGTGTTGTAACCTTTTGTTATGTAATGTAGGCATTAACAGGGGGTGTTAGAGATAATGCCGAATAATGTGGAATCGGTTTAGATTAGTTTAGATTTTATAGGAGACGGTTATCTCCACGTCTGTAGTCAGTTGGATCTTCTCCAACTATATGTACCCGCGTATCTCTATTCAATAATACGTAATACAGTTTATGTTCTGTGTGTTATTCCTGTGCAATAGGCAGCTCTCCATTTTCCTAACTATGTCAAACCTCATTGTATCACTATGATAAACAAAATACTTTCATTTATCATTTGAAATATTGGACCATCCTATATTACCATATTCCACACTACCATGATCAAATGTAAGTACTAAAGATGCCAAAACCACATTTTCATTAGATTTGTTCTTTTGGAAAAAAAAGTCATAATCTTTGCTAAAATGCATCCCAAGGTGAAAATAAGCACATGCAAAATATTTTGTTCATTGATATTCGAAAACTGGTTGAAAAATCTAACATTTCTTAGATTTACACAATGAATAAATCTTGATCTAGATTTTCCAAATATGTACAATGACACAATCTTGAGATCTTTGAGATATGTACTTGAATTCATTAAAATAAACTTAAAATGTCATTAAAGCTAACTATCGAAACTTCTGCAATTCTTGATTTGTGCATTCCTCCCCTCCCTATCCATATTCCGTTAAAGCCGACTCTCGAAACTTTCGCAATATTCGATTTGTGCATTCCTCCCCTCCCTATCCATATTTCGTTAAAGCCGACTCTCGAAACTTCTGCAATTCTCAATTTGTGCATTCCTGCCCTCCCTATCCATATTATGTTGTTTTATTTGCTGGTCTAAGAAATTGTTTCCCTCGAGTGTTACATACGTTGAGGTAAGTACTTTCAATAATCCCGCAAAAGAAAATTGAGAAAACCTAGTTATGTTGTATAAATTTAAAGATTTAAAAAATATTAATAATTATAACACCATACAATCCATAACATTCATTCATGCATATCTTAAGCTTGCATGCTTTAGCAAGTTAGTATGAAGGTTTTGTATCACTACTACCGTTAGCAATTTTCCTTTCCTCTTTGAAATCCATTTGGATAGAAGAGCCTAATAATCCTGCAACATTATTTTTCTTTTTGATAAAATTGATAAAATTAATTACTTTGTAAAAATTTAAAGATTTAAAAAAAAATTATAACATCATAGAATCCATATCATTCCTTTATGCATATCTTAAGCTTACATACTTTAACAAGTTAGTACTTAGGTTTTGTATCACTGCCAGAACTAGCAATTTGCATTGCCTCATGCATTCTCTGCTTTGAAATCCATTTGGCTAGAAGAGCCTATCTCTTCAAGTGCTTGGATTAATCATAAGACATGTTTCATCTGACCTTGATGTCAACTTTGGGCTACAAGGACATGGCATGTATGCTTTCCCTAGTAGACCGTTTTCAAAGCAATGCAATTGCAAAGAAGGTTGTTCTTACTTCTGATTGGTTAAGAGTTGTCTTCCTTAGGTTAAAGTTATCAAGACCTAAAGACATCTTGCAAGAATAATGGTGATTTTTGGTCCTAAAGTAGGACCTAAAACTACTTTTGAGTAAACTTGCATTTGCTAATAGAAAAATAATGGATATCCTCAATAGTTTGACAATTGAATTATTGTAAATTTTTAAAAATTTATTCTTTACATTCTCTAAAATATTTTAAGTCAATTTAGAGACTATAATGATTTAGGTAGTTGAAATTGCATAAAACATTACTTAAAAAATATGAGTCAACAAATGGACAAGGACAATCTCAAAAAGCCTACTTTTATCTGATTATTTTATCATATTTTAAAGAAATATGTCAAATTATTTAAAATTTATGACACAATATCAAATTCTTTAAAATTAACTTAAGGCAAGGATTGGGTGCTTTGCAACTATTTTGCTTGTTTTATGTAAACTCTAGTTTTCCCGTGTTCCATAACACTTTTGCTTGGAGACCATGTTGTCTGGGAGGATTGACTTTTCTATCGTTTGCTACAAGTACTAATTGTTTAGGTAATATGCTTGTATTGTCCATAATGCATAGTGTTTGCTCCTCACAGATCATGGATGCATCTATTATTAATTCTCTAAATTGGCACACTTTTATCTTTATTATATGACATTGTTGTCTTTCCAACAAGGTTATTTAGTGATGGTTCAATGGGGTGATTGCTTGGCAGCCAATCCTTGTCTTCATTTGGCTTATATAGTAAGCTTCGACCTCTGATCATTCAACACAAAGTTTGGTCAGTTATTCATTATCATGATCAACACAAAGTTTGGTCAATTATTCACTGTCAACAAAGAGGACAGTACCAAGTAATGTCTTTGTTCATATTATTGCTAATTCCTATTGATTAAAGTTCACCTTTGTTTCAACATAGGGTTCATCTTATGGATTAATTGATTTAATGTTTAACACGTGTAGTTGGTAGTTAAAAGCTAACTTGACCATGTCCATTCCCTCAGACATTGGAATTTTCAGCGCCATTAACACTATCCCAACTCCATTGCTAATCCAACTCGTCATTTCTAGTGAGTAAAGGGTTATGACATAATTCTTTGGGCATTTAATTTACAATAATTTCTTATTGAGATTTATATTAAACCTTTGCTTATCTAAGGAAAAACCCCAAAACTAATATGTGCATATTGAGTTCAAGCGTAATTCATGATGGAAAAATGTAATTATGAGATGATTGCGCAGATAGTTTGCATCAGCTCTATTAGTCTTTCAATCAGTCTTTTTGTCAGTCTGCGGAGCCGTAGAAATGTCAGACATTCATTCAGTCTGTCAGAAGCTTCATGCACACTTCCTTGTATTTATTCACCCGCGTTTGTATTCCGCAAGTCAAAATTCTTAGGTAGAAATTAGTTACAGTCTTTAATATAACTTGGTAGCTTCCACGTGAAGCGAAATCGAGACTGTGTATATGTAGAAGAAGGAGAAATGAAAATCATACACAAAGGAGTAGAGAAAGAACAGAAGAGAGTAAAAGGAGAAGAAGTTCGTGAGCCCAAGCTCATAGTGGAGAAATGTATTAAGCACCAAAGTGTTGTAAAAGGTGAAAGAGTTAAGAAAATCACATCTTCGTGTAATGCGACAAAGTTTCCTTGTTTTACCGCAGTAATATATAAGTCTATAGTTTTATGTATTCATTCTAAAGAATGTTTAATATTGCATGCGGCACATCTTCTCCAGATTTAATTATGTAAATGTTATTTACATTTACGGTCTGTAAAAGAAATCAAGTTTTTCCCAAATATTTCATGGTGATAAAAGTTATATTTTAATGCGGAATAACTTCGACATAAGTTTCATTTTTTGTTTACTCAAGTCTGGACTTGTCGAAGTTGAATCTTCATGAAGTAAAGTATTTCACGAAGTTAAGATCTTCACATAAATGAGAAGTAAATTATGCAAAGTCAAGTTACTCGAAGTCAAGACTCTGCGAAGTAAATTTGTGCGAAGTTAACTTCTTTGAGGTTAAATATTGCGAAGTTAAAATTTGCGAAGTGAAGTTTACTTTGCAGAGTAAGTGTCCATCAAGTCTCAAAGCGAAGAAAAATAAAGAATTCATTTACTACACAGTTAAACCTTCTTGACTGCGCGGTGTGCTTTTCCCTTGATTTGGTATCAGAGCGAGGTTTACAGAAAGTAGAAATTCTATTTACAGAAAGGGAAAAGTGATTAAGAATGGCTTCCACTTCTGGTAATTTCCAAACTCCAATCTTTTCAGGAAAAAATTATGAATATTGGTCTCTAACTATGAAAGCTTTGTTCAGAGGTCAAGATGTATGGGAAATAATTCCAAATGGCTATGCAGAACCAACAGATCTAACAACATGCAACAATATCACACAAGCTGAGAAGGATGTCTTGAGGGAATAGAGGAAGAAAGATGGAAATATATTATTCTACATACATCAAGCAACACATGAATCCATACTCCCAAGAGTAGCAGTAGCAACGTTAGCTAAGGAAGCATGGGACACACTGGAAACTTCCTATCAAGGCTTGAACAAGGTAAATACTGCCAAACTACAAATTCTTAGAAGAGATTTTGAATCTCGGTCAATGAAAGATACATAGTTAGTAGAATTAGTTTATAATCGATTTATTGGTCTAATTAGTCAAATAAAGTCTCATGGAGAAAATCTAAGTGACAAAAGAGTTGTTGAAAAAATTCTTAGAGTTCTTCCAAAGAAATTTGAATCTTTAGTTCTGACCCTCGAGCAAAACAAAGATTTGTCCCAATTTACTATTGATGAGTTGCAAGCCTCACTCCTCAATCATGAACATAGAATCAGTAGATCAGATACATCCTTAGAAGGTGCATTTGCAACACAATCATCCATAAGTCATGGAATAAGTAGGGGAAGATAAAACTCTAGAGGCAGAGGAAGAAGTTCTTTAAGAGGAGGTTGCAGCAGCAGCCCTACACATGTCACGGGTATAGGTCAAAATCAAATCCCAGTCAGCCAAGTGGAAAGAGGTCCGATAAATAAAAAAATTCAATGTCATTATTGTAAGAAGTTTCGACACTTCGCATATGAATGCAGGAAGAAGCAGTATGAACAAGGAAAGAAAGGTTAATCATAGTCAAGCAACACCAGCACTCTGACCAGCTCATTGTTTTTAGCATGTGCATATCCACTTGAATGCAATGATGTCCAAGAAATTCCAAGTGACATATAGTATTTAGACTCAGGCTGTAGGGATCATGTGACTGGTAATTTAAATCTATTCTCTACTCTAGACAAATCAGTTCAAACTGATGTCACACTTGGAAATAATATTCAAGTTACTGTTTTGGGTAAGGGTACTGTTCATATTCTAACCAAACATGGGGAGCAGAAAGCTATGTATGATGTTTATTATGTTCAAGGTCTAAAGCATAATTTGATGAGCATTGGACAGATGTTAGAATAAGGTTACATAGTTTATATGACACGCAATCATTGTCTGATTAAGGACATATATCCAAGCAATAATTTAATAGAGAAAGTGTAGATAACAAGCAATCGCTTGTTTCCCTTGAGGATAAGACCAAACATAAAAGGAAAAACAACTCAAGTTGTTCATGGAAGTCAGAATGGAAACTCAGAAGCTGCATTCAAGGCAGAAAGTAAAGAAGCAGACTTTCACTACGACAAGAAAGAAAAGGGCAGCAACAAAGAAATGCAAGTAGCGTTTCAAACATAAATAAATGATAAATCCTACTTTTGGAACTTCCTATTTGGACATCTGAATTTTGGTGGGATGAAGGTAATCCATATGAAAGACATGGTGAAAGGATTGCCATTAATTGAAAAACAAAAAATAATTTGTGAAGGTTATATTTTTGGCAAACAGCACATAGGGACTTTGCTTGTCAGAAAGTCATATAGAGCTCGCACACCACTTGAAATTGTTCACTCTGATATTTGTGGGCCAATGCAAACACCATTCATAGGAGGCTGCACTTACTTACTCACATTTATTGATGATTTCACAAGAAAAACATGGGCATATTTTCTAAGACACAAATTTGACACGTTTGGTTGTTTTCAGCAGTTCAAAGCACTAACTGAGAAGCAAAGTGGTTACAACATCAAGATCTTAAGAACAAACAAAGGTGGTGAGTATGCTTCAAATGATTTCTTAAAATTTTGCAAATATCATGGCATACAGAGGAAATTTACTGTGTGGTATACACTGCAGCAGAATGGTGTTGCAGAGAGGAAGAACATAACCATTATGGAAATGGCACGCAGTATGTTGGCAGCCATGCATCTATCAAATGAATATTGGGATGAGGCAGTGGAAACTATAGTAGACATCATGAATCGATGTGCAACGAAGACATGAAGAACAAAGTTCTGCAGGAAGCTTGGACAGGTATGAAACATAGTGATTCACATTTAAAATTTTTTGGTTATGTCGCATATGCACATGTTCCAGATGAGCTAAGAAGGAAATTAGACAACAACGGATAGAAATGTATCTTTGTTGGGTATTCTGAAGACACAAAAGCATACAAGTTGTACGAACTAGTCGCAAGAAAAGTTATTATGAGTCAAGATGTTTAGTTTGTAGAAAATGAAGCATGGGATGGAACCATAGAGAAGAATGTTAAAATCGTGTGTCATGTCGAACAGGATGACATCAAAGAAGATGTGGCTGAGATGTCGCAGCTTTGTCTACTCCCAGGACAACGCGACATGTTTCAGCACAAGGAACTCCAACACAAGTCACAGTTCAAGCTACTCCGACAAGCACACCACTAGCGCAGCAAAATCCGTCAAGTAGTTCATGAAGTTTGACATCAACAACTCCGACAAAGACAAGAAGTCAGCGTGAGATATATGAGACTGGTACACCCAATTCATTCTCAGTTTTTGCATTATTTTCTCAAATTAATGATCCTCTAACATTTGAAGAAGCTGTCGAAGATAAAGTTTGTGTACAAGCCATGGATGAAGAAATGTAATGCATTGAGAAGAATCAAACATGGGAATTAGTCGATGTTCTTAAGGACAAGGATGTGATAAGTGTGAAATGGTTTTATAAGACCAAGCAAGATGCTGATGGAAATGTGCAAAAGCACAAGGAAATATTGGTAGCAAGGGGGTTCACAAAGTAGCATGGCATAGACTTCAATAAAACCTTTGCACATGTAGCACAAATGGACACTATCATAATAGTTTTGGCTATCGCAACGCACAAGAAATGGCCTGCTTATCAAATGTCTGTTAAGTCTGCATTTTTAAATGTTATTTGGAGGAGGAAGTATATGTGGAGAAACCACAAGGCTATGAATTCCTAGGACAAGGACACAAAGTATACAAGTTAAGAAAGGCACTCTATGGTTTGAAGCAAGCTCCTAGAGCTTGGTACAGTCACATTGACTCTTACCTCATTCAGAATGGATTTCACAGAAGTGAATGTGAACCAACGATGTACACAAAAATCAACAAGCAAGGTAATAAGCTAATTGTCTGCCTGTATGTAGATGATTTAATATTTACTTGTGATTTTGGAAAAGAGGAATTTAGATCAGTTATTGAAAGTCAATTTGAAATGACTAATTTGGGGCTTATTAAGCATTTTCTTGGCATTGAAGTCCAGCAGACTGAAAATGGTATATTTATATCTCAATCGAAATATGTAAGTGATGTCTTGAACAAATTTAAGATGTTAAATTACAAGACAGCCCCAGCGCTAGTGACAACAGGTTTGAAATTGAGCAAGGATGATGATGGATCCAATGCAGATCCTACGCTATTCAAAAGGCTTGTTGGAAGCCTTATGTATCTTATAGCGACAAGGTCATACATCATGTATAGAGTTAGTTTAATCTCAAGATTCATGGAGTCAGCAAAAGAATCTCATTGGAAAGCAGGTAAAATAATTCTGAGGTATGTAAGTGGAACAAAAGACTTTGGTATTTTGTATTCAACCTCAGAAAATTTCAAACTCATTGGATACACTGACAATGAAAATGGAGGCAACATAGATGATAGAAAAAACACTTCTTGGAATACATTTCATTTAGGAACAGGTGTTGTATCATGGGCTTAAAAGAAAAAACCCATTGTAACTCTTTCTTCAGCAGAAGCAAAGTTTGTCGCAGCTACAAGCACTGCATGTCAAGCTATTTGGATGCGGAGGATGTTAAGTGGTGTGTCGTAGAACCAACAAGAACCCACAGTCATTTACCGCGACAACAATTCAGCTATCGCACTGTCAAAGAATCATGTGTACCACAAGAGAACCAAGCACACGTACACAAGGTATCATTTTATTAGAGAATTGATAATTAACAAAGAAATCTTCAAAGGGGATTGGATACCCGTGTAGAGCTTTTGTTCTCGACGCGTTTCGGACTCCATAGTTGAGTCCTTCTTCAGGAGAAAAGGTATCTCAAATAAAAGCTACACGAATTTTACATTATTTATATTGTTATGTTTATGTTTTTTAGTTTAAATTTCTTTATTAAAGAGCCGAATTTAATTAATTAATATATCTAGGTATATATATATAATATTAATTAATATATATAACGCGTCGAGAACAAAAACTCTATATAGGTATCCAATCCCCTTTGAAGATAACTGCCACCTATGAAAGTCTAAACGAAACAAAGAAATCTGTTTAGAATTTTGCAGGTCTGAAGATCAGGTAGTAGACATATTTACAAAACCATTGGCAAGGGACATATTTCAATATCTGCGAAGTTGTTTACGAGTGACAAGTTCTGCACAATGAAATTTGTCATGCACACAGAGCACGTTTCAGCTCTGAAACATTTTGTAAAATTTTATTTTTTGTTGAATGATCTCCATCTGCTCATAATTAAGGGGGAGTATTGGAAAAATGTAATTACGAGCTGATTGCGTAGCTAGTCTTCGTCGACTCTGTCAATCTTTCAATCAGTCTTTTTGTTAGTCCGCAGAGCTGCAAAAATGTCAAACAATCAGTCAGTCTGTCAAACGCCTCCTGCACACTTCCTTGTATTTATTCATCTGTGTTTGTATTCCGCAAGTCAAAATTCTTAGGTAGAAATTAATTACAGTCTTTAATATAACTGGGTAGCTTCCAGGTGAAGCGAAATCAAGTCTATGTATATGTAGAAGAAGGAGAAATGGAAATCATACACATAGGAACATAGAAAGAACAAAAGAGAGTAAAAGGAGAAGAAGTTCGTGAGCCCAAAGGAGAAATGTATTGCTTATAGTGGAGAAATGTATTAAGAGCTGAAGCGTGTAAAAGGTGAAAGATTTAAGAAAATCACATCTCTGTGTAATGCCCCAAAGTTGCCCTGTTTTACCGCAGTAATATATAAGTCTATAGTTTTATGTATTCATTCTCAAGAATGTTTCATATTGCATGTGGCACATCTTCTCCAGATTTACTTGTGTAAATGTTGTTTACATTTACGGTTTGTAAAATAAATCAGGTTTTTCCCAAATATTTAGCGGTGATAAAAATTATATTTTAATGCGGAATAACTTTGACATAAGTTTCATTTTATGTTTTCTTAACTGTGGACTTGTCGAAGTTGAATCTCTATGAAGTAAAGTATTTAGCGAAGTTAAGAGCTTTGCATCAATGGGAAGTAAATTTATGTGAAGTCAAGTTATCCGAAGTTAAGAATCTGCGAAGTAAATTTGTGCGAAGTTAAGTTACTTAAACTTTCTTGAATGCGTGGTGCGCTTTTCCCTTGAATTCATTAGGGTTTTCATAGTTATGCAAACACAATATTCCTCGAGATGCTTCAATCCTCTGTTTTGTTAATGTGTCTTCATTTATATTGTAATAAGGGTATTCATTCGAATTGTGATCCGAATTTATGGCCCTTTGGGCAATTCTACACATCCTCTCAAAGGAACATAAAATCTCTTCAATCTTTTTGGAGATTCTCTCCTGAAAATCAAATGGATGAACAACTCTCTAATCATTAGAGATTTAAAGTTACAAAATTTGGCCCATGAATTCAAACCAGCAACCAACTGTTTAACAAATATCTCTTTTACTCATGTTTTTAGAGATCATGATAAACTTGCTAACAGTTTATCCAAAATGGGACTACCCAAGGATCTTGGAACTATTTATATTCATGATGTGGACGGCGAGAAATTTTTTGACTCATCTCTGAATTTTTTTTTTTGATGATGGTTCAAAGACGGTTGACTTGCTAAGTCTAAGATAGTCAACTTGTTGTATTGTTGGTCTTAGACAGATAATGGATGAGCGAATTATACAGTCCATCCGAGCTTTTTGATTTAGTAATTGGTTCTGTGAATACTTGTCGCTAGCAGATAAATCATAGAAACAGTTTGTTGTTTTGATCTTTGTTTCACAAACTTTGGATAACATGATTTCTGTTGAAGTGAGAACATATTCTCTTCAAATTCTGCGAGGTTTGATAAATTCAAAAGAGGTATAAGGGATACTGGGCAATGCAGTCTAGCCGAGCGTTTTGTTGTATGTTAAAATGTTGTACTTGTCTAGTAGAGATTTCATATGTTGTATTGAACAATTTGTTGATAACATGATTTTTGCTCAAGTGAGAGCAGATTCAGTTCAATTTCTGCAAGCTCTAAAAGTAGAGATTTCATATGTTGTATTGAACAATTTGTTGATAACATGATTTTTGCTCAAGTGAGAGCAGATTCAGTTCAATTTCTGCAAGCTCTAAAAGTAGGGTAATGTAAGAAATCGTGTGTGTTGAGTTTTGATACTCCATTTGTAGCAGTGCAATGCACTTTTTAAGAAGGTATTTTGCCATTTTGACATGAATAGTAAATATACTTTTTTATGTGGAAAAAACTCTTCAAGATTCATTATTCAATCCCAGTGTGGTACAATAATTTATAGAAAGTTCTAACATCTAGTTACACCATAAACAAAAACTTTTAATACTCCTCCTGATAATCAATGATCAAAATTGAATTCTTTCTAGCCCTTCTAAGGGGTTCTCTTTCCTAGAAGTATATTTTGTAAAATACACTTCAAAGTTAGAATTGATCCTTAATTAAGTAAGGAAAAAAAATATTTATAAATTTCAAAAGAAAGACCAGTTCATAAATAACCCTTCAATATATTTAATTTGTTAAATGTGCATAGAACATATACTCATATTATTTAAATAATTAACCTATATTATTTAATTAATTAACTAAGCAATCTTCCTAAAATAAGATCATATTATTTAATTAAATAACTCAAATATATGGCTAAAGTTATTACTTTTTATGAGCTTTTCAGAGTTTTTTAACAGCTCAAACTTTGGCCTTGATATGATCATATTATTTAATTAAATAACTCAAATATATGCCTAAAGTTATTACTTTTTATGAGCTTTTCAGAGTTTTTTACCAGCTCAAACTTGGGCTTTGATTTTTGTGTTTGAGGAAAGTTTCAATATTTGAATATTAGAAAGAAGTTTTTTCCTAAAAATTTCGTGGAGTTGAGCCGTTATTTGAAGAGATGTAACTTTCTTTTCCAGTTATGAAGTTTTTGTGGTGGAAGATCATGTGAAAATCTCATCTGATTAGCGACGTTGCAAATTTTTTTTATGAGAATTTGAGTCTCGGTTGCATTTGGAGAAGGAATCCACCACTCGAGTCTCAATCATCGAAGTCCAACATCATTGAAAAAGTGTGTTGAGGTAATCATGGATTGTTTTGGATTCTTTGTTTGTTTACTGTGTATTTTGATCTTTGTTTGGTGATACATTTTTCTCAGTGGATTTGGTATTGTTCATTCATCTGCAACTTGCCTATTCGAATGGATTCCAATAACGAATAACAAGATCACTCTACAAAATTGAAGGTCATATCCACACTTTAAAGACTCGGAATCCATTGCAAGTAAGTAGTATATTTTAAAAGCTTACAGATTGTTTTTTATACTATTTTTGAAGTTGTTTATTTTTAGATTAATCTGAAAAATTAAATATTAATTAACAAACAAAACAATGATATAAAAATAAAATATAAAAATAATGTGTAATCTATGCTGATGCATTTTGATGTAACCAAGCATATTAATATCTTTAGAAATCCCACTACATACAATTAGAGCAACCACCGGCTGCAGAAACCAAATAAGGAATGAATTTATATTTTATACTTTTGTGGACCTTAGAATGCTGAAATCACAAAATTTGCTATTAAAATTGTTATTCTAAATTAAAAAACTATGCCACTGCATTATATTGTTAGTAATTCAGATTGCAAATTGTTAGATTTTTTGGTCATAGTTTAATGAATAAGTAGATGTTTTCTTGCTTGCAAAATTGATATAGTAAACCATGAATTGAGGCTACGCTGTAGATATTAGGGTTGCTAGGTTTATGTCTAAGTCAAGACCTAAGTCGTATTCGGAAGGAAAAATCGGGCTTTATGAGAGTAAAGGAATGTTTCCAATGTCTAATTGAGAGTGCTGCTTGCTCAAGTTTACCACTTTTATAGCGTCACCTTTCTACTATGAAATTTACCACTTTTAAAAGGCCCCTTTTTCACACAGCCTCCTTTCTTTTGTTCAAATTTTCCATTTCCTAACTTGTGTTTTCTCTCTCCCAATTCTTTGAACTCTGAAATTTAACTCTTCAATGTACCACTACTCCTTTTCATAATGAACAATATGATAAATTGATTTAGATTGGTTCCATATCTCAAGCCCTCATGTTAATCATGATATTAAGCGTTTTTCCTTGGTATAAGTTCCCCGACCTTAGAGAAACAGTAGAAATAGAAGGGCCTTTAATATCAGCTTTGTAAGCTCGAAAAGAGTCTCCAAAATACCTTAGTAGAAGGGAGAATCCAGCCTTAGTAGAAGGGAGAATACATCCTTAGTTCACTTCCTTCATAGTTTATACCATGAAAGTACTTAGTTCACTTCCTTCATACCATGAAAGTACTTAGTTCACTTCCTTCCTACCATGTTAACGTAAATGCCTTTAAGGTTAAATAGATCGGTATCTATAAATAGACCAAATGGAAGTACTTAGTTCACTTCCTTTCTGCCATGTTGGCATATGCCTTTAATGTTAACTACTGATAAAGAGATGAAATGGAGGTACTTAGTTCACTTACTTCCTACCATGTTGCCTCATTCCTTTAGGGTTAAATAGATCGGTACCTCAGGTTGAAATGGATAGTGTAAACAGAGTTCTGTTCGGGTGATCATATTGACAACCACATTTCCACGAAATAGGCATCTAATTTGTTAGAATTTTTTGTAATTGCGATTGGAAATTTGTATGATGAGATTTTGAAAACCAAATTTCCACTAAATAGGCATCTAAAATGAGAGAAGCAGGAATGCTCCATTTGATCAATGAGCTGGACTCTATAGTGTAATTGGGATAGGAACATTATCATTATTCTCTCCAATATCTCTCTCAGATAAGCATCTCTTCTTGTCGATGCATCTGTAATTTTTTAAGGTTTTAATGTGAATGGTATTCTCTCTTGCAAGTCTGATCACCCACTATTTTATATTTGCAAGTGATTTTTTACTTATCAATTTAAAGGTGACCTCTATAAAAATTTATGATTCAGAGCATTATTTTTTAATTAGAGAGGATTTGCATGATCATTTTTTATTCAGAAATAATTTGTCCAATCTTTCTCTTTGACTACGAGAGGATGGCTAGGAAAAATATGATAAGATTGTAATTTTCTAAAAAAAATTTAAATATCTATTAAGAAGTGAATTTCTTTCATTTTTATTTATTTAAATTAAAATTTTATATATAAAATGTTAATGTATTTATAAATTTAATGTTATATAATTATATTTAATCTTATATTCAAAGTTAAAATGGAAGATAAAAATAAGATTTATATAATTTAATTAAAAAAAAAATCTCTCATACATGATATTTCATGTTTACATAATGATTTTTTGTTACTTAAGTACTGTATTATTTTTATGTTTTTAAAATTAATTATTTTTATTGTTTGAGCTGACTGAATATGATCTTTCTTATTTATATAATGTTTTTTGAATATTTAGTGTATTATTTTTATGTTTTCATAATCAATTATTTGTATTGATTGAATTGGTTTATTTTTAAAAAATGGATTCCATTGGTAACCTTAAAATAGATTAAAAAATCATCAATTTTTGAGGCATTTCGTATTAACTAACATTCTAATCAACCATGTCTTTTCCAAAATGAAGTTGATGTATATATGAGGAGCAAGTAACAAACAAATGTAAAAGATAATTCAAATCAAATGGAAAACATGATTTCTTTGGGCTTATGCTATAAAACATTGTAATGGTGTTGAAAAGATAAAATCATATTTGTGTGTTAAATACAAAAGGGAAACTCCATTTGCTGAAGATGGAAGTACCACTCTTCAAATTGGTGGTCTAAATACCCCTGCTAAATCAGAGGCTAATAAATTTTCTTTGTGACTTTTGGATGGAGAAACTAGAAAAATAAATATTCCAATTAGAAAGCATGTAGAACTAATGGTAGATGCTGGGAAGGATAGAATTATATCAGTGATTGAACATATGTATTTTGTTGCCATACATGATTTACTATTAGATGTTTATAAGTTAATTTGTGACTTGAATAGGTATACAGGCACCCCAAGCATTCCTTTAATATATGAATGCTCAACATATACAAACACAACATCTAGAAAAGAGTTTCTACAAACTGATAAAGAGGTATATTGGAAAAGGTTAAAAGATGAGATTCACTATAGTCTGTTTTACTAAATTTTACTTTCAATTAAAATACAGATAGAACTATGGAGCAATATTTTATTATCTATATTATAAATTTGACAAATGAATGAAGAGGTCATTGTGTGAAAAATTTGTACACTTGCTTCAAATTAAGGATGAAACGGCTCAATCTATGTAATAATGATGCAGTAACAACTCTTTTAGTAGAGATGGATCTATCCTTTATGAAATTAGTTGGATTTGCATCTGATGGGTCTTCTACAATGAGGGGTATATGTGAAGGTTTATCTACAAAAAAATCTCGACATGCTCCTCGTTTATTATATATACATTGCATAGCTCATCGAGAAGCATTGGTAGCAAATGACGCTTCCTTTCATTTCCCAGAGTTACAATTTATTGTTAAATTTGCAAATAAAGTTTATTCTTGGCTTGGGAAATTTGCAAAAAAACATGGAGAACTAAAAGAGCTAATGGAAACATTCCAAATCACCATGTTAGAGGTGTTGCAAATTCACCAAATTAGGTGGCTGTGTAGAGGAAAGGTCATGGAAATATTATTTAATCTCATGCCTGCTTTTTAAAAGATCAGTAGCTAGGGGAGAAAAAAATGTATCACTTGGAAACAATATTTAAAGTGCAATTTCACATCCAATTACTTGTATATGTGTTTATTGAGTTAAATAAGTTGAATCAGAAGTTCCAAGAAGGTCACGTGGATATTACTTCTATTGGAACTCCTTTAGATATTACAATTAACATGCTTCATAAGTGGTTTCTAGGAAGCATATTTGGAGTAGGTGTAGTGCACACATCATGTTTATTAAGTAGAGCACAGAAAAGAACTCTTCAATTTTCAGATAATGCAAGTATGGTACATGTACACATCCATTGAGGTTTGAGAGTTGTCCCAATACATATAGATTAGGGACACTAGATGATTTCATTCTTTTGGGAAACAACTTTGTAACCAAGGTGATTGATTCTCTAAATATGAGGTTTATAGATTTACCTATATTTAATGATACCAAGTTTTTCAGTCCTCATCGTTATTATGAGGATATGGATGATAGAGATGCTCAAACAAGAATATGTTAACATGTTTATGTGAAAGATTTGGTGTTGGGATTCACCTATTGTGGATATTGCTAGATGTTTGGGTGAGATGGATGAGTTTATTTTTAGTAGTAATAAATCTTACAAAACAATAATATGTTTGGAGCATGGTATCTACGTGGAGGTGAATTTTAGTTGTTTGAAGGTTTTCCATGTCTAATGTAGTTATAACAAACTATTCTTGTTATTCGAGCTAGTAAATAAGTATGTGAAAGAGGGTTCTCAAAATTAAATAGGATAAAAAATTATGATAGATCCAAGATTTTCTTTTGACACGTTAGATATGTTAATGTTTCTCACTCTTAGTTCACCTGATGTTCTAAATGAGGTAGATTGGAATGTCATTTATGATGTATGGAAATTAATAAAAGCCTGAAAGCCTCATCCATTGGGAAAATAGCTTCATCTCCCCACTAATGTAAATTTTGATAATTTTAAAGAATATAGAAGAAATGAAAACATGTTCTTGATTAATATTTTTTGTAATTGTATCCATTTATGTAAAATGATAGTTTTGTGGATAATTGTTTTATTACAATTACAAATTCTTCATTAAATAATTGGTTATCTCTTAACATTATTAAAATTTGAAAGTATAATATTTTATTAAACTTTTTTTAAATGTGTAATTAATTTTTTCTTTTTTCAATTAAAGTATAATTGTTTTTTCAATATTTCAACATTAAGGTAAATATATGTCATTCAATATGAAATTAAAACTAACCATTCACTGATCCATATCCTACTATAATATTTTATAACAAAACTCTAGCGTGAACGCTGTACGAACCAACTGATTCCAAGAATATGGATAGAGAAATAGGAAAGAATATGAAAACTAATCCATAATATATTCTAGAAATATATTCAAAATAAGGCTAGTTTTTCATTGGGATGATTACGAGATGTATTTTATATGTATACTTTCGTGATTTGTATATTAAAAGCTATGTTTTCATCCTAAACGATAAAAGGATGCATTTTATACATATTTATCCTTAGGACTTATATTTTCCAAAGACGTTGTTTTCATTGTAAATATAAGAGGGTCTGTTGTATATATTATCTTTATGTATGGAAATAATAACACAACTATTTTCTTAATTAAATTATTTACTTTAAAAAGGAGTAATTTAAGTTCATTTAACTTTTTTATAATTTTTTTAAATAATATTTATTCATAATATATGTGTATAATTTATTATGAATTTTTAATTATAAATATTAAAATAATGTAAACATATATATATATTGTTTACATTATATATATATGAACAATATAAATAATTAATATTTATATTAGTACAGCACCAATATTAATAAGAATAACACTATATTTATATTTAAAATAATAATAATATTTTTTTAAATGTGTTAGGATGAGGCACAAATTTGCTCCTCAAAACCATTGCAATGGGGCCACGCTAGCAGAGAAAAAAAGAAGATGCACACGCACCTAAGGAAGCGCACACATACCTTTAGGTTTGGTACCAAACTGAGGTGTGTGCATGCTGCTGCGCGTGCACGTTGTCAATGCGTACGCGCCCAAGGGTGTGCACATGATCCTGTTAAAACAAACATAAAAAAGGGGGGCAAAACGCGGTCTATTTCATTTCCAATCGGCCAAGCTTCATTCAACCGGCTTGTACACGGAGTAAGAGACCACCCCACACACCCATTGCACTCAAGAACTCCATCAATCCATCTACTGAGTGATCATCCATTGCATTGGATAGGTAAGATCATTTTTTTGGTAATTTTATTGATTTTTTTATTTTTTATTCAATTTTTAATAATTCCCAAATTAGTAAGATAATAGAATTTTTTTCAATTGCAGAGTCTAAACCTATACAATGAATGAACAAAATGTTAACATGGATTCCAATGGAATACAAGAAAACACAAATCTTGGAACCAATGAAAACCCTCAACAAAATCAAAATGCCCAACAAAATCAAAACCCCCAACAAAATCAAAACCCCCAACAAACTTTCGACCAAGATGACTTGAACCATTACCTAAATGAAATGAGAGTGCACACTTGAGAATTAAGAAACAAAGGGGAACCATCTCAAGTGTCCCTTTCCACCTCAATTGAGAGCTCAATTGACTCCCTCATCCATGCATATCGCCAACTGACTGACATGACCGAATATAGAGCTAGGATGCGGGAGTTTTATTCCATAGGAATTTCCAAGAAGGAAATAAAGGCATTGAATATTACAAAGGCCCAATTATATAGTATGTTCACCGATCCAAGAACACAATAACCACCGGACATTGGAAATCCACGTGTTTGCATGGATTGGTGTCATTTCCAACCATGGAGGGACAAGTCGATGCAAAGGTGGTTCATGGTTTACTATAAACCTCCCTGCAATAATAGGAAGGTTCCACAGTACTTCCTTCGACAACCATGGGCTAAGTTTGTGCTCGGTTTACATGTCAACTATTTTGACATAACCAAGTTCCAGGGTGTTGGGCTTGGCTTGTCCCAAGATCGACCTGCTGCAAGGAGGAACCCACTAAGAGGGCCACCATCTCCTAGGCATGAGCCCAAACCCCCTCCCCAGCCACCTCAGTTACCCCACAAAATTGATCATATCGAGGGGGTGATGAGGAGTGTTGCACGTGGACTCCTTAGACACACCGCATTTGTAGCAGCGACTACAATGGAGAGACAAGTTGACCTTGATAGAGACTCAATTGTAGGGCCTTCACGTTAGATTCAGGATAGACCTGTGACCAGTGGTATCCATTTTGGGCCTTCTAGTTCGATGGGACAATGCCACATATTTGTCCTTGTTGCGGGCACACTTGCCCTCGCTCGATCGAGGGATGCTATATGGAGCATGTTAGCAATTTCTTTAATGATTTTTCAATCATCACTTGAGAAATTGTAAAATAATTTTAAAGAACTCATGTATGACTTAAATTGTTATTTCAGTGTATATTTATTTAGAGTGGAGACACCGACATGGGAGAACATAGGATCTCCCAACCTAGATGGAGCAATGTAAGCTGCAACTGAATATGCAACACCTCACATGGAGGTATTTTCAGTAACTCGCACAATATTGTTATTACTCATGTGCTTTCTATTATTTATTTATTTATATTTATGACATACACGATGATGGTTCCTACAATATTTTTGAATATATTGATTGCCTAACTAATAACTTGTTTAATATGTTCATAATGTGCATGCATTTTGGTGTCCACAGGTATGCATAGACTATGATGACCAACCATCTCTGCCAGGGATCGGGAGGTCACCATACACACAGGTATAATGTGTAGTTAAAAGTACACTTTTAATTTGAATTGTTATGACTTACTATGGTTTAATTTGATTTTTGTCTACTAAACTATGATATTACAAATGTATATGCAGGTGTCACCATCAGCTACAGGTGCCACTATTCCACCTCCCCACTTTAGTCCCATTTTTCCACCCTCTCCCATGAGTCGGCCCCCCTGCTTCCATCCAGACCCCTCCCTCTGTCCACCCTCTCTCTTCCATCCAGCCTCCCCTCTCTGTCCATACTCTCCCCTCCTTCCATCCTCCCCCCTCCATACAACATCCCATATTTTTCCACGCCCCCCCCTTTTATCCATCCTCCCCCATTCATCCATGTCCCCCCATCTATCCATCCTCCCCCATTCATCCACACCCCCCCTTTCCATCCAGCTTCCCCCCTTCATCCATAGCCCCCCTTGTATCCATCCTCCTCTCTCAATCCATGACTATCCGCATCCACCATCCCTCAACAACCCCGATATCCCTTTTAGTTCAATACCCCCTAAAGTACAGTGGATAGGGGTTCATCATCCACGACATCCTACTCTACCCCATACCACCATTCCCTCTTCCACCCTATCTTCTTCAGTTCCCACCACTATGGTGGAAACTATTATTAAAACATCCGTCAATACGTATATAGTGGTTGCACCTATAGTTGTTGAAAATACATCTGGGGCCACCCCCCCCCCCATGACTGCATTAGAGCAGGTTGTCTAGCTAACCGCTCCACCTACTAGCCCTGAAGCCCAGTCATCTCCATTCCAGAGGTGTTTAGAGTGAGAATCAAGTTAATTTATGAAAATATTGTGATGCATCAATGAAAATTAATTTAAGAAATTATTTTTTTTCAATGAGATTATTGTCGTAAATGTTGTAGGGTGGCATTGCTGAGAGGCTCAGTAGATCGAGGATACCTACATCAAATATCCCATTCCCATCAGTAGTGAGTTATTTAAGATTTGGATTCTACATTCATTTTATAAATGTGGTAAATGTTACAAATGCTTGAAAATGATGGTATCTTATATCATTTGTTTTAGAGCTTAGAGAGACGGTCTACTCCTAGATAGAAGAAGGCCCAACATTCCTCTAACTCCAAGAAGAGGAAGATCGATTTCAAAGATGTGCCTGTGAGTGACGGGGGTGGGAAAGATGGGGTGGGCACGATGCTTGACATACCATGTTATGCACATTAGCCACAATGTGAAATTTTTGGCCACCAGTTTCTATGTACTTGGTATCTAGGGCACGAGTTTCCATGTATTTTGGATCTATGGCACGAGTTTTCAGACTTTGTATAGGGAAGGAGTTTCCATCATGTTTACATTAGGAACCATGTTCCACTGTTTTCCAGAAAATTTATATCTTTGGACGAGTTTTGTAGCTTTGATGTACATGTATTTTCAGTTATGTGATTTATATCCATGTTGTCTATATTTGTATCGTGTTGTCTCTTGTTGTGTGTGGTTGCCTAATAAACAACATCATGCTTTTAAGACAAATGGTTGAGTTTGAATGGATTTTGATATGACTTCCTTCATTTATGATGAAATAGATAAATTTTGATCTCTAGTGGTCTCATATAGTCATTGTTGGACGGTTGATTGAAAAAAATATTGTGTTTGATCTCTACCAAAACATACTCACTTGACCATGTTCATAGCATTTGAAACTAATGCCATAACTGTAAAAATAATTATTTCTATCGATGTTTAATATTTGATGATATACCAATCAATAAGGACTTGCCGGTCATACTTAGGTGTGAAAAACCTATGCTATCATCATTGTGGTCAAAGATATGAAAATATCTCCTCATCCCCTTCACTTGGAATGTTTCCTTGTGAAGGGACCATCATCCCTCTGCCACTGTGTTTTTCTCAGTATGGATGCTTTGTTAGGTTTAAGTGTGACTTTAGATTTAGAATTTACATAATGAATATTATTTCAATTGGTTGTATTATGAAATGTATTTTGATCATAAAATGCCATTCTAATACGATCCAACTAGTTTGTATACATCACAATGCAAGGATGAAAGTTCGATAGTAAAATTCAACACCTTGAATAGTTATTGGAGAAATTTTATGGGGCCCTTGATATGATGACTAGGAAGATACTTGATCTTTTCCTATACCTTATTATTTTGACAAGTTTTTCTAAAGAGTTGTCATTGTATATGAAATTTTTGTGTAAGTGATGAATGATAATGGATATCTTCCCAAATACCAAACGATTCCTTATGTTTACTGAAAATGTGATCTTGATCTCTTGACGGAGAGCATTTAAGTCTATACTTTATTGTTTGAAGCATTCCCTTGACCCCATGATATTTTGATTTATTGAGTTCTCTCTAGATCAATGAAGGAGACCCCTTGTATACCTACCACCTGTAGACACCCCCCTTGTGTACCTACCACCCCTATTCATTTACACATAAACACACACAAGTTAGATGCACATAATTATATTTACACACAATAAATATGTACAAATACATATATATTTACACTAAAAAACCTACACACATAAAAATATTTATACATAAACATACAAAAAATACATGTACATAAGCAAATATCTATGCACATACACAAAAATGTACATGTTAGAAAAAACACACATAGACAAATATTTACACACACACTTGCACAAATAAAACCATACAAATATTAGTATAAAATAACAAACAACATCATCTTTTCAAACACAATTACACACCTAAATATCACTTTCAAATATTTTGAATTTTGAATTATGCATTAGGCTCTAAAGGCACCTTCTAGGGACCAAGGTTCATGAATGATGCCCTGAAGCATTACAAATGACCCATCAAATTGATCATTGATCCTCCACCATAAATATATATTTCTATCCTTGAGATGTTGGTCTCCCTCCTCGAATCATGTTTATAGATTTGAGGTCCACCCATAAAGCTCAAAACCTACTAATGGTGTCCATAATGGCATTCAAATATTGAAGATATACTAGACCAATCTTATCTGGTTGGTTAAGGATTCACATTTTCCCTATCCTTGGAAACTTCCTTTAGAGCCTAAGGTAAAGGTTTCATCATTTGATCATGTTTAGTGGCATAAAACTCATACTGAGTGCTAAAATACTCCTAGTTGCACCCATATCATTTATTGGAGGCTAAACATATCCCTGTCATTTGAGTCCTCTTTTATGGTTGTCAAGCTATGTAAGTAATACACCTTTAAGGTCGGAGCCTCAAGTTTCCCTTCCCTTCAAAGATTTATTTTTATTAAGGTTTGCATTCCTCCTCCCATGCATGTACAAGGCCCTAATATCCATAAATGGTTCTCAAAATATCTTAATGAAGTACGTATCAACACTTGGAAGCCAAAGAACCCTAATACATGTCCTATATGGTGGTTTCAATGCTCCTTTCTTGCTCTTGATTGCTAAGTTTGTGCATTTAGGGAATAACTCCTAGGTTTCCTACATTTACCATGTATCTATTCATGACTTGTATATGGGGCTAAAAAATTCCCAGGGTTTATCCTATTCCTCTTGTATTCCCACATAGAGAAAAAATGCACCTAGTAGATCCCAGGTATTATGGTCCAAGATCTTGGCCATGGTCGTTAAGCCCTAGAAGCTTCTCTTAGGACCTATGGGCTACGTTTCATCCGTTGCCCACTTCCACGTCCTAAGAACCAGTTTTGGTGTTCAAAAATTCCAAATAGGGTCCATATCCTCACCAATAAGCGAAATCTTCACAGCCATATCTAGGCCCTCAACACCAACACTTGGTGTTCATAACCTCCTAGTCATATTTGAATATGCTCATATGGAGGCCAAATATCCCTCGATCTTAGATGTGTTGTGATTTGACACATCATTCTTGGTCCTAAATGCATAGAAGCCTTGTTTAGGTCATAAGGCATATGTTTCCTCCATTGAACATGTTCATGGTATGAAGACCCATACCTAATGTCCAGAACCTACTTATTTCATCTAGGTCAAAAATAAAAAACAAGGGATACCCTTTAGAGGTCAACTGTTATTCTTTAAGGAATTATCCATGGCCTAGGATGCTTAGAATTGATTATTACAACCTAACTCTCAAGTTTTCTACATTAATCATGTCCAAAGAACTCACATCCAAACTTAGTGCTTAAAAAATCCTAATGGCTCACATTTCCCCCCTTGAAAATAATTATAACCTAGGAAGTCAATGTGGTTGCAAGGATTTTAACTACCATAAAAACTAATTAATGCCATATATGTTTTCATAAGAATGTGTGCACCTTTGTAATGTGTCTGTCACGTTCATAATGCATACAAATTCTTCTTATCATAAGAAAAAAGGGAAACCAACCTTATTTTATGCAAACCAAAACTTACTTGTTTGTTATAGAATCATCTCTCAGAAACACTGTGACTCCAATACAAATTTTCTAATGTTTTTTACAATTGTCTCTTCATATTTTGTTGAGTTCTTATTGCATTTGGTCCTTCTAAAGATGGGTAATTGATGCAATCAAACAGAAAATTTTGCCTGCATCAATTTGTACATAAACAACATGCACATATACAAATATCCACACATACATACACACATAAGACCAGGCACATACACAATAAATAAACCCTGGCTTGTAGAAGGCCATGCCATTTTTGTGCAAGGGGGTCATTTTTGATCCGATGGCTCCTGGGAAAGCATGGCCATCATGAAGAAATCCATAATGGCCATATGTACGTGTGGGAGCCGAAAGAATCTAAGTTCGCTCATCATTTTCGGTTCTGTGCCCCTCGAGTAAATCCTCAACGTGTACATGAATGGCCATGAGGTGCCTGGAAAAAATGCCCATAGCACCAAAACCATGAATCCATCGACTCTGATGGATTCAGGACACCGTTTTTCATCTAGGGGATGCCCCCCTCCCCACCATACCTCAAACACCCAGAAACGGTGCTACTGTGCCATCTCCGGAACTAGGGTTCTACTCAGTGAAGGCCATGTCAATTTTACACAAGGGGTTCATTTTTTATCCAAAGTCTCTCAGGCGAGCATGGCCATCATGAAGACATCCACAATGGCCATATGCACATGTGGGAGCCGAAAGAATCCATGTCCATTCGTCGGTTTGGGTTCCGTGCCCCCGAAGCAAATCCTTAAAGTGTCCATGAATGGCCACAGGGTTCCTGGTAAAAATTCCCATATCACCACAACCATGACTTCAATCATGAATCCATTGTTTCCAATGGATTCGAGACATTGGTTTTCAGCTAGGGCCCCCCCCACCATGCCTCAAATGCCCGGAAATGGAGCTATTGTGCCATCTCCGGAACTAAGGTTTTGCTCGGTGAAAGCAATGCAAATTTTGCTCAAGGGGTTTATTTCTGATCCGAAGGATCCTAGGAAAGCATGGCCATTATTAACACATCCACAATTTCCATATGCATGTGTGGGATTTGAAATAATCCAAGTCCACTCACCCGTTTGGGTTTCGTGCCCTCGGAGCAAATCCTCAAAGTGTTCCTAAATGGCCACGGAGTGCCTGCAAAAAATTCCCATAGCACGAAAAGCGTGACACCAGTCGTGAATATTTTGATTCTGATGGAATCAGTATGCAGGGTTTTAGATAGGGGACCCCCCCCACCATGCCTCAAATGCCCAGAAATGATGCTATTGTGCCATGTCCGAAACTAGGGTTTTCTCGATGAAGGCTATGCCAATTTTATGGAAGGGGGTCATTTCTAATCCAAAGGCTTCCAGATGAGCGTGGCCATCATGAACACATCCAAAATGGACATATGCATGTGTGGGAACCTAAATAATCCAATTCCGCTCATTGGTTTGGGTTTTGTGCCCCCAGAGCAAATCCTCAAAGTGTCCCTGAATGGCCACGGGATGCTTGGAAAAAATTCCCATAACACCAAAACCATGACTCTGGTCATGAATACATCGATTCCTATGGATTCAGGATGCCAGGTTTCAACAAGGGGACCCCCTCACCATGCCTCAAACACCCAGAAACGGTGCTATTATTCCATCTCCGGAACTAGATTTTTGCTTAGTGAAGGGCATGCCAATTTTGTGGAAGGGGGTCATTTCTGATCCAAAGCATCTTAGGAAAGCCTGAAAATTGTGAACATGTCCACAATGGCCAGATGCACATGTGGGAGCCAAAAGAATCCAATTCCGCTCTCTGGTATGGGTTTCGTGCACCCAAAGAAAATCATCAAAGTGTCCCTGAATGATCACAAGGTGCCTACAAAAAATTCCCATAGCACACAACTAGTGACTTCGGTCGCGAATCCATCCATTCCGTTGGATTCATGACGTCGATTTTCAGTTAGGGGACCCCCCCCACCATGCCTCAAACTCCCGGAAATGCTGTTGTTGTGCCATCTCTGAAGCTAGGGTTTTGCTCACTGAAGGCTATGCCAATTTTGCGTAAGTGGGTCATTTGATCTGAAGGATCCCGGGAGAGTGTGGCAATTGTGACCAAATCCACAATGGCCATATGCTTGTGTGGGAGCCGAAAGAATCCAAGTCCACTCGCTGGTTTGGGTTCCATGCCCCTAGTGCAAATCCTCAAAGTGTACTTGAATGGCCACGAGGTGCCTGGAAAAAGTTCCCATAGCACCAAAACTGTGACTTCACTCGTGAATCCGTCGATTCCGATGGATTCGGGATGCTGGGTTTCAACTATGGCCCTCCCCCGTCATGCCTAAAATGCCCAGAAGCAGTGCTATTGTGCCATCTCTAGACTAGGGTTTTACTCACTGAAGGGCATGCCAATTTTTCTCAAGGGGTCATTTCTGATCCGAAGGCTCTCGAGAGAGCATGGCCATTGTGAACACATCCACAATGGCCATATGCACATGTGGGAGCCGAAAGAATCCAATTCCACTGCAAGGTCTGGGTTCCGTGCCCCCAAAGAAAATCCTCAAAGTGTCCCTAAATGACCACGAGGTGCCTCAGAAAAATTCCCATAGCACCAAAATGTTAGGGACCCATGTCTTTACTTTGTTAGTATATTGTTGTTGGACGCATATGCTTTGTAAGTCGTCCCGTAGTATTTGTTTATCAATAGTTTGTGTTATTGTTGTTGGCGCATATGCTTTGTAAGTCTCTCGTCATATTGTTGATCCATAGTTTGTAGTGGCCCATGGTTTTGACCCATAGTATTGGCACCTAGACTTAGTATATAAGTGTGTGTTGAGGCCTATGAAGGCACCGTGAAGTTAATTGTATTGAGCTTGCTCAAAGGAGGTTGCCCCCTCGAAGTGGCCTGCGATCAATATAAAAGTGATTCTGAGTTCTGTTATTTTTTATATCTTGTGTATTTGCATTAATTAATTATTCCAGGTTCATCACATATGGTATCAGAGCACTTTCTTGGGCTCGCTGGGTGAAATTTCTGCCAAATTTTATTTTTGCATCTATTGTAGGTTCGGATTTGGGAATAATCCCTATCCGCTTAACTATGGGAAGTACTTGGGCATAAGCCCTAAAACTCATTGCAAGGAGTACCATAAGAACCCCGAAGTAGCTGGCCCATTGAGAGGACCTGCCAGTGAAAAGGGCAACGACCCCTACCTGATTGACTAGTTCCCACCCGTGAGCTAAACGAAGAGCTGTCATTTGTGGCAAAGTAGTTATCATTTTTACTTGAGCCATGGAGTGAGGGGTACTGCCCTAATACGCAAGTCGTCAGACAACAGTGGTGGCCGAGTGAAATCCCTGAACTGTTAGGAAGCTGCACATACCTGGGGTCCATATCTATTTTCAGCTAAACTATTTTCGATCACTGTTGTGCCGTTTCAGATCCAGCTGTTTAGATCCATTCTGAAAGCCATTCCAGATACAACCATCTTCAATCCATTCGGCGCTGTTTCAGATCCCTCTATTTCTGCTCACTTCCAGGCCGTTGCAGATCTATTTGTTCCATATCTCCTTTGTTTTCACTCCATTTCCCTTGAAACTTCCGGGGAACCCCTGTAATCCCATTCTGCATATTTCATTCCTAAGGACCCTATCCCCAATTCCACTTCTCAAAGCCCGAAATCCCACATTTGTCTATTTTTAGGGTTTGCCATAACTTCCTTAGATTTCACCCAATCACCTTCAAATTTTACCACAGAGTTCATTTCCGAATTCTGCTTCTTTGTCCCCCTCTGCCAAATTTTCCCATTCTTTCACCCTGCTTCTGAAATCCTCATTGTTTGCTTCCCTGTCTATTCGACAGTGTCCAAAACCTAGTCAAACCCCAATTACCCTTTAGATATTTTCCCAAATCCATATTTTCCTTTACTGAAGCAGTTTCTGTTTTTGTTTTTCTACCCAGTCAACCCTAAAAAAAAAAAAACTCCTGGTTATGGTTGTCACCCGTGTAGGAGCAAAACCATGGAAGAAGCACTTGCAGCCATCCAAGCCAAACACCAGGATCTAGATGAAAAATTTCTCGGCCTCCATCTTTAGCATTCAGCTATGAACAACAAACGGCAATCCGAGTCTTCATCAGACAACGGGTTCTCTTCTTTCAGCAATTTCTGTGGTCCGAAGCTTGATTTTCCTCGCTTCAATGGTACTAATCCAACTGGATGGATCTATCGCGTAGAACAACATTTCAGTCTGCATAATACTTTTGATGTCAACAAAGTTCCGCTTGCATCCTTTCATTTGGAACAGGAAGCTCTTTAATGGTACCGTTGGTACATCAAGGCTCATGAAGAGCCAAAATGGCCAGAATTTTGCCAGCTCCTTTTGCAACGATTTGGTCCTAGTGCTTTTGATGACTTCACAGGACTCCTCACTAAACTTCACCAAATTGGCATTGTGAGAGAGTATCAAACCAAATTTGAGAAACTAGCCAACCACACTGAAGGATTGTCTGATGACTTTTACCGAAGTTGTTTTATCAGTGGTGTAAAGGATGCCATCCGCTATGAGGTCAAAATGTTATGTCCCAACACAATGATGGAAGCCCTAGGGTTGGCTAAGTTGGCAGAAGACAAGATTGCAGCCCAACAACGCTCCAAGCCCACTTTTGTTCCCTTCCAAAATATGGGTTCTCAACGACCACCCATACCGTAGGCTCCTTGACCAACTACTATCAAGCGTTTGTCTGAAATAGAGATGCAAGCATGCAGAGAAAAGGAGATTTGCTATAATTGTGATGAGAAATTCACTCGAGGACATAGATGTGTTCAGCAAAATCTCTATCTCTTGGATGTGGATTCTCCGCCTACCTCTGAAATTGGTGACAAAGATCCAGATACAGTGGATGCTCAGGTCGACATTCAGGAACCGCCTATTGACCCTCCATTTCAGGATGTCCATCCAGATATATCTCTCCATGCTTTAGCTGGAATCACCACCCCCCAAACAATGTGGGTCAGGGGTTACTTCAAGAAGCTTCCTCTTACAATACTCGTTGATTCTGGTAGCACTCATAATTTCATTGACCCTCGGATCGCCAAACAAGCTGATTGTTTTATCCATCCTTGCTCCAACTTTGAAGTGATGGTTGCCAATGGGGGCACCTTACCTTGAAAAGGGAAGTGTCAAAATGTGCGTATCTTTATGGGAGATTATACCTTGCGCTCTGACATGTTTTCCTTGACCTTAGGCGGATGTGATGTGGTTTTGGGTGCTCAATGGCTATGCACACTTGTCCCTATCTTATGGGATTTTGCTGAACTTTGGATGCAGTTTTCCCTCCATGGACAAAAACACACATTTACAGGATTACAACCAGGGTCTCTCAGGATCATCAGTTCACATTGCATGGAAAAAATCCTCAAGAAGAATTCACATGGTGTCATCGCTCAGATCCATTCCATTCAGATACAACCATCAGCGGTCTTCACTACTCCTTTGGATCTACAACAAATTTGGATCGATATATAGGTGTCTTTGCTGAACCAGTGGGATTGCCACCTTCAAGGCCAGAAGACCATCATGTTCAGCTCCTTTCTAACAGCATTCCTCCCAACATCAAGCCCTATCGCCACCCATTTCACCAAAAAACGGAGATTGAAATGCTCATTCGGGACTTCTTCAAAGCAAGGTATTATTTTCCCAAGCACTAGTTCCTTTTCTTCTCTAGTTCTTCTTGTCCGCAAAAAAGATGGGTCATGGCGCCTTTGCATTGACTTCTGAGAACTTAATCACCTCACCATCAAGGATATGTTTCCAATTCCTATTGTTGATGAGCTTCATGGGGCTCAATTTTTCTCCAAGTTGGATCTTCGTTCTGGGTATCATCAAATTCGGGTTCATGAGGATGATATCCCTAAAAAAAATTTCCGCACACATGATGGCCATTATGAGTTTTTGGTCATGCCCTTTGGCCTCACTAATGCTCCTTCCACATTCCAGGCCTTAATGAATAAAATATTTCAGCCCTACTTGCGGAAATTCATTATGGTATTCTTTGATGATATCCTCATGTACAGTAAAACATGGGATGAACATCTCCAGCATCTAGATCTTATCATGCAACTTTTCTCTGACCATCATCTCCACGCCAAGCAGTCTAAATGTGTTTTTGGACAGAAGGAAGTTGAGTATCTCGGGCACATTATCTCAGCACAAGGGGTTCGCGTGGATCCTGCCAAAATTGATGCCATTAACAATTGGCCGCATCCTCAAACACTCAAGAGCCTTCATGGTTTTTTGGGGTTGATTGGATACTACAGCAAGTTTGTCAAGGATTATGGGAAGATTGCAGCTCCATTAACTGCTCTATTGAAAAAGGATGCTTTTACATGGACACATGCTGCTCAGTGTGCATTAGACAAACTGAAACAAGCTATGTGTACTACAGTTGTTCTAGCTATGCCCGATTTTTCCAAGCCCTTCACTATTGAGAGTGATGCTTGCAACAATGGACTTGGTACTGTTCTCCTTCAAGATGAACACCCCATTGCATTCACCAGCAAAGCTCTTTCAGGTCAGAATTTAGCTACCTCAACATATGAGAAGGAAATGATGACTATTTTGCATGCAGTACAGAAGTGGCTCCCTCTCGCTGAATGGTGGTACAATACCTCTTATCACACTGCCTCTAAAATGACCCCATATGAAGCAGTCTATGGTTAGGCACCTCCAGTTCTTCTTCCATACACCCCCAACAATTCACCAGTTCAGGAAGTTGACATGGTCCTTCGAAACCACGATCAGATTCTTCGCGTTTTTTGGGACAATCTTCACATGGCAAGAAATCGCATGAAGCAACAAGCTGATCAACACTGTTCTGAGCGCACTTTTCAAGCAGACGATATGGTTTTTCTTCATCTCCAGCCATACAAGCAATCCTCCCTGAAACTCAAAGGGCATCATAAGCTCGCTCCAAAGTTCTATGGGCCATATTGGATTCTTCAGAAGATTGGGTCCGTTGCTTATAAATTGGAACTTCCTCCTTCTTCCCGCATTCATCCAGTATTTAATGTCTCTTGTCTCAAGAAAGTTCTTGGCACCAACATTAGTGGAAAAACTATTTTACCCAAACTGGATAATGAAGGATCCATCATTTTGGAGCCAGAGGCCATCCTCAATCGGCGCACTCGTCAGCTTCGCTCTCGATCTATCACAGAGGTCTTAATTCAGTGGCACGACATGCAACCAGAGGATGCTACATGGGAACCACTCCTTCAGATTCAACAACAATTTCCATATCTAAAGCTTTGAGGACAAAGCTTTTTTTTAAGGGGGAGGGGATGTTAGGAACCCATGTCTTTACTTTGTTAGTATATTGTTGTTGGACGCATATGCTTTGTAAGTCGTCTTGTAGTATTTGTTGATCAATAGTTTGTGTTATTGTTGTTGGCACATATTCTTTGTAAGTCGCCCGTAGTATTGTTGATCCATAGTTTGTAGTGGCCCATGGTTTTGACCCATAGTATTAGAGCTTAGACTTAGTATATAAGTGTGTGTTGAGGCCTATGAAGGCACCGTGAAGTTAATTGTATTGAACTTGCTCAAAGGATATTGCCCCCTCGAAGTGGCCTGCGATCAATATAAAAGTGATTCTGAGTTCTATTATTTCTGATATCTTGTGTATTTGCATTAATTAATTATTGCAGGTTCATCACACAAAAGCATGAATCCCGTCATGAATCCATCCATTCTGATGGATTCAGGACACCAGTTTTCCGCTATGGGACTCCCCCCACCATGCCTTAAATGATCAGAAACGGTGCTATTGTGCCATCTCCGAAACTAGGGTTTTGCTCAGTGAATGCCATGCCAATTTTTCACAAGGGGGTAATTTATGATCCGCAGGATCCCAGGTGAGTGTTGTCATCATGAACATATCCACAATGGCCATATGCACATGTGGGAGCCGAAATAATCCAAGTCCACTCACCGGTTTGGGTTCCATATCCCTCGAGCAAATCCTCAAAGTGTCTCTGAATGGCCACAGGGTGCTTGGGAAAAATTCCCATAGCACCAAAACCATGACTCTAGTCTCAAATCCATAAATTCCGATGGATTCGAGACATCAGGTTTCATCTAGGGGACCTACTCACCGTGCCTCAAATGCCTGGAAATGGTGCTATTGTGCCATCTTCGAAACTAGGGTTTTGCTTAGTGAAGGCCATGCCAATTTTTCGGAAGGGGTTCATTTTTTATCTGAAGGCTCCTGAGTGAGCATGGCCATTGTAAATACCTCTACACTAGCCATATGCATGTGTGGGAGCCAAAAGAATCCATGTTCGTTCTCTGGTTTGGTTTTCGTGCCCCCAGAGCAAATCCTCGAAGTGTCCTTGAATGGCCGCGGGGTATCTGGAAAAAATTACCATAGCACCAAAAATGTGACTCCAGTCACGAATCTGACAATTCTGATGGATTTTGGATGCCTTGTTTCAGCTAGGGGACCACCCCCACCATGCCTCAAGTGCCCAAGAACTGTGGTATTGTGCCATCTCCGGAACTAGGGTTTTTCTCAATGAAGGTCATTCCAATTTTGCACAAGGGGGTCATTTTTTATCCGAAGGATCCCATGAGAGCGTGGCCATTGTGAACACCTCCACACTGGCCATATGCATGTGTGGGAGCTGAAAGAATCCAATTCAGCTCACTGGTTTGGGTTTCGTGCCCCCGGAGCAAATCCTCAAAGTGTCCCTGAATGACCACGAGGTGCCTAGAAAAAATGCCTATAGCACTGAAACTGTGACTCTGGTCATGAATCCATCGATTCCGATAGATTCAAGACACTGGGTTCCAATTATTCCCCCCCACCATGCCTCCAACGCTCGAAAACGGTGCTATTGTGCCATCTCCGGAACTAGGGTTTTTCTCAGTGAAGGCCATGCCAATTTCGCACAAGGGGGAAATTTCTAATCTGAAGGCTCCCGGGAAAGCATGGCCATTATGAACACATCCAAAATGGCCATATTCACATATGGGAGCTGACAGAACCCCGTTCCTCTCTTCGTTTCGAGTTCCGTGCCCCTGGAGCAAATCCTCAATGTGTCCTTGAATAACCACGACGTGCCTAGAAACAATTCCCATAGCACCAAAACCATGACTCCAATCATGAATATGTCGATTACGATGGATTCAGGACATCGGGTTCTAGTTGTGGGACCCCCCCACCCTGACACAAAATCCCAGAAATGGTGCTACTGTCCCATCTCTCGAACTAGGGTTTTTCTCAGTGAAGGCCATAGCATTTTTTCACAAGGGATTCAATTATAATCTAAAGGATTGCGGGCGTGCATGGTCATTGTGAACAACTCCATACTGGCCATATGGATGTGTGGGAGCTGACGAAACCCCATTCCACTCACGGGTTCGAGTTTCGTGCCCCTGGACCAAATCCTCAAAGAATCCCTAAATGGCCACGATGTTCCTGGAAAAAATTCCCATAGCACCAAAACCGTGACTCTGATCGTGAAGCTGTCGATTCCAATGGATTAGGGATGTCAGTTTATAGATATGGTACCTCCCCTGCCATGAATCAAATGCCCGAAACAGTGCTATTGTGCCATCTCCAGAACTGGGATTTTTCTCAGTGAAGGCCATGCCATTTTTGGAGAAGGGGTTCAATTCTAATAAGAAGGATCCCAAGCATGCGTGGCCATCGTGAACACCTCCACACTAGCCATATGCACATGTGGGAGATGACAGAATTCCATTCTGCTCACTGGTTCGAGTTTTGTGCCCCTAGAGAAATTCCTTAAAGCGTCCTTGAATGGCCATGGGGTGCCTCGCAAAAATTCCCATAGCACAGAAACCAAGACTCTGATCGTGAATCCGTCGATTCCGATGGATTCGGAGCAATGGGTTATAGATGTGGGACCTCCCCCACCATGACTCAAACACACGTAAACGATGCTATTGTGCCATCTCTGAAACTAGGGTTTTTCTCAGTGAAGTCCATGCCATTTTTACACAAGGGGGTCAATTATATATGAAGGATCCCAGGTGTGCATGGTCATCGTGAACACCTCCACACTGTCCATATGCATGTGTGGGAGCTGATGGAACCCCATTTCACTCGCCGGTTCAAGTTCCGTGCCCCCAGAACAAATACGCAAAGAGTCCATGAATGGCCATGGGGTGCCTGTAAAAAATGCCGATAGCACCAAAACCATGAATTCGATCGTGAATCCATCGATTCCGATGGATTTGAAACATTGGGTTCTAGTTGTGCCCCCCCCCACCATGACTCAAATTCTCGGAGATGGTGCTATTGTGCCATCTCCAGAACTAGGGTTTTTCTTAGTGAAGGTCATGCCATTTTGCACAAGGGGGTCAATTCTAATCCAAAGGCTCCTGGGAATACATGGCCATCATGACACCTCCACACTGGGAATATGCATGTGTGGGAGCTAAAGGAAACCCGTTCCGCTCGTTGGTTCGAGTTCCATGCCCCTAGAGAAAATCCTTAAAGCATCCCTAAATTGCCACGGGATGCCTGGAAAAAATTCCCATAGCACCAAAACCGTGACTTTGAACATGAATCTATCGATTCCATTGGATTCAAGATGTCAGGTTCTAGCTGTGGGACCCCCCCCCCACTGTGACTCAAATGCATGGAAATAGTCCTATTGTGCCATCTCCAGAACTAGGGTTTTACTTAGTGATGGTCGTGCGATTTTTGCACAAGGGGGTCAATTTTAATCTAAAGGCTCCCTGGCATGTGTGGCTATCGTGAAAACCTCCACATCGATCATATGCACATGTGGGAGCTAAGGAAACCTCGTTCCACTCACGGGTTTGAGTTCCGTGCCCTCGGATCAAATCCTCAAAGCATCCCTGAATGGCCACGGGGTGCCTTGCAAAACTTCCCATAGAACCATAACCGTGACTCTGATCATGAAGCCATTGATTCCGATGGATTTGGGACATCGGGTTCTAGCTTTGGGATGCCCCCCACCATGACTCAAATTCCTAGAAACAGTGCTATTGTTCCATCTCTGGAACTAGGTTTTTGCTCAATGAAGGCCATGCCATTTTTGCACAAGGGGGTCAATTCTAATCCAAAGGCTCTCGGGCATGCATGGCCATCATGAACACCTCCACATTGTCCATATGCATGTGTGGGAGTTGAGGGAACCTTGTTGCGCTTGTCGATTCGAGTTCCATGCCCCTAGAGAAAATCCTTAAAGCGTCCCTGAATGGTCACAGGGTGGCAAGTGTCTCTAGATTTGTTTTTGTCTGGTTTCTAGGGATAGATCAGGGTCTATAAGCTAGATTAGGTTTTATATGCCTCCATTATGTCTCTAGGGATAGGTTACATCTCTAGGGATAGATAAGTATTATAGATTATGTCTCTAGGGTTCTAGGTCCACATTAGGCTTTCCAGGGATAGATTTATTTTTGTCTAGTTGCTAGGGCTAGATTTGTTTTTGTCTGGTTTCTAGGGATAGATCAGGGTATTTAAGCTATATTAGGTTCTATTTCTTAGAAGGAACATGTAGATCTAGCTTCCAATCCATATAGTGATTCTAAATTATTTCAGTTTGTTAGTATTTCCTCTCGTGATCAGGGAGAATGTCAACATTACTGATCTAGTGGATTAGGAGCATGTAGGGATGATTGTACCACACAAGATATTTATATCATGTGTTTCTTCCAACCATGAGACTTCCAATTATATACTAGGAGGTGAGGTGTGATTATGAGATTGAATTCATCAATGCACATTCTACTTATTCATTAGAGAGGTGTGATGCCTTGATGGAGGACATTGTTGAGGGTGATTCAAGAGTCGTAGATAATGTGAGTATTACAAAGTATAGAGCCATGGATTATCCCTTGAATGGTTTGAGATGGATTGTATCACAAGAGATGGTCTTTGATTGATATGCACACTTGTAATAACTTTCTCGATCGATGTCAAATGCCAGATTGTCATTGGATTAGCATTCTTCCCTTGAGAAATTAAGATCTCTAGCCTTGATGGCAGACACCTTGCATGACGACCACATGGAGTATTCACTTGGTGGGAGAACACCCTACAAGACACATGGAGCAATGTGTATTGTGGAGGAGGGACACAATCCCTAGATAGCATATGGTGCCATGGTTTCCTTTTTGGAGGATTGGAGATGGATTGATGGTCTTTCCTTAGATATGTACATATGTACTCTACAAGTTGAGCACTTCACTAGTGCGTGGATCACTTATGTTTCTTCCTTGGAGTTCTATCGTCCATTATATATATGCTATATATAAGATGAGTTTTAAAATCTTATTTATGCATGTGAATTTTTCCTAAAGGTATGGAAACTTGAATTGGATTTATTGGTGTAAAACATCAATGTATTGTAATATTAACTTAAACATAACTTAAACATCAAATAAATGATATAAGATAACATGATCTACATAACATGAAATAAACTATCTAACATAACAAGAAATAAAATATCTAATGAATAACATTATACATGCATGAATAAATAATCACATGACTATACTATGTACCTCAATCAATTAGGTCTTCTCAATCCTCTCTATTTTTTACTATCTCAAACAACCTCTTGTACTTTGCATGACGTAGTAAGTAGTGTACCTTGTCTGATGATTTCATTGACATTGTTTGTAGTTGGATGTTTGTATTAAAGATCAAGTGGATAAAGTGATACACCTTTGAACTTGGTCTATAATCCATGTATGTGTAGCCATTTCTCTTTGGTGCCTTTCCATCTACTATAAGATATTCTCCTTGAACAACCATCGAGCCAGTCGGAAAGGTAATACCTTCACTATTAGTTAATGATGCGAGAAGGGGTTGCTTCCCCTGGATGCATCATCCCAACCAATAATTCATGCCAATTGCACTGTCTATCAGGGCGACAACTGCGTAGATGTGTCCTGCAAAAATGCATTTTATGGTCAAATTCCAACAAGTAGTGGTTTGATAACATGGTTAATTAAAAAAACAAGAAGGGAACCGAGATATGAATGCAAAAATATTTACCTGTCTATACAAGATCAGATATATGATCATAGTCATTTGAAATAGAAGAATGGCCTTCCTCTAACTGTATTGTTTTAACAACTACACATGGGTCTACTCAAAGTGATACATTATCCCATTCATCAACCCAATCTGTTGATTCACACTCATACCACTCACCGCTGCTACAAGGCCCACAAAAGTAAGCAATTTTTCATGTCCATATTTCAAATAAAGGGTTGTTTAAGCTTCTAACTGAATGAAATCCACGAGTCCCTTGTATAGTACTACAACTATAAGAACGCGATCGATATATATCAACCACATGCCAGAAATTTCTGATAACATGTTGTCTACCTGTTGGTCTGTGCTGCTCTGTGGTTCACTCTGACATTTTTGCATAGAACCATTGAACTATGGATTCTCCATCCCAAATATGAGGGATTCCCATGAAACTCATCTCCCCCCTTCATAGGGAATTTTTGATACATGCTCCAGCCCCATCATGATCTCCCTTTCCATGCCCGGTCTCAAAATAGTTCCATATATACAACACATCATAAGTCTTGTGCAAAATAGTCAACCACTGGAATACACGTGGATTGATCCATGAAGGTGGTTCACGATTTTTGGCCAGCGAAGTGCCAAAAATTTGTGTTACGGACCCTCGATTGAGGGTTGAAACGAGACCTCGATCGAGGGTTGAAACAAAAGCTCGATCTAGCTTTTGAAAATCTAGATCTATCTTTTGAAAAGCTAGATCAAGCTTTTGAAAAAAATAAAAAAAGGCCCGCGACTTGTTTTTTAGTCCCTCGATCGACCAATTTGCTCGATCAAGGGCTTGAACATACCTTGATCGAGGTCTATGTAAAATCCTTGATAAAGTTCATATTTAACCGCCGATCGAGGTATTTTAAATACCTCTATTGAGAAAATACCTCGATCGAGGGCCTAAAAAATAGCCCGAGAGCCCTTTTCACTGCAGAAAGAAAGTTTTGTTTGTCTTTCAAAGGCTTAAACTATCTCCTTAAATGCACATTAATGGGTGGACTTGATACTATTGGATTCGTCAATCAATCCTCTATCCATATACATAAAATTTATGAATTTTTGTCTTCTTATGTCTTTCGTTTATTAAATTTCTACAAAAACTTGGCCTAAGAAACCCTGCTGACAATTTCGATTGAGCTCAAAGAGAAATCAACAACATTCAAAATACACATCCAAAAAATTTGAAAAAATACACAATCACTAGATAAGTGTGTCCTCTTCAAAAGGGTATTTTTAGTTTTGCAAATTATGTAAACAATCAAAACATTTGGTGCACACACACACATGTGTGCAAAATGCGGCAGAAATATTCATTGGTCAGTTTCTAAAAATAATAATAAATATAATTTTCTGAGAAGAATTAAAAGAAAAATATGTAAGCACTAGTCCATTCTGTCTAGATCATGTTCACATATTTCATTTTTTAAAATTATTACTTTAACATTAAATTATTTTCCACACACACAAACTACTTGTTAATTTCTCTTCAAATTTTTAAGTACAAATGTTTCATTAAATGAAAATTTGACACTATAAATGACATTGGTGTATTTTGAAAAAATTATCATTGGAAAGCCAACATAATTCTCTACATTTCATTTTATAACCGCATGTCAAAATTCATGTGGCAAATATGAGTTTCGAGGGCTTCAATTTAATACATGGGTAAAATTTCCATTTTTCATCATCATATTTGGCCAAAAATAGTTACCCATCTTCATGGAATCACCCAAGTGGATTTTTGAATTGACCTGCACAACCATATAACCATATCCAATTCTAATCCATCTGTATACTTCTCTCCTTCACTTGATCATAGAAAATTCTGAAGCAATGCTACATATAATGTAGGTCGTGGCACCTATCATCACTAATGTAGAAGTTGGGCTCTTTCAATATTATCCTCTTGTCATTGTTACTCTTTCGTGCATTCCTATACGTGATATGGATCATTATGATAACTTGGTATGAATGGTAGTATTGAATTTGAATCTCATTCTATGGCTGCAGGGTTTATAAGTTTTCAACAAATTCCACAATCGACAATATTGTTCCATTGGGAAAGGTGTCCCTACACTGTCTGTACTGTTCATCCTACCATCTTGCTACATGGACATTTTGTACATACTGCTCAGCCTTTTCATTGAATTCCTTCATGAAATCACAAATTTGTACCTGGTGCTACAAAACCAAGGGCATTAATACAACGTGAAATTTACAATATGAATATATATGTATAAATTCAAAATGTACAATATGAAAGTATGCAAATTTAGATTACCTGTGACTTCACCAATGCAATTTTTTTTCTTTCCTTTGCACTATCTACTTGATATGTTATGTACTTGAAGTTCTGCATTTCTATTGATGTCCTCCCAAATTTGTGCTCCTTGATTTCATGGATGCAACGGCTTAATAATGCAAATCCACTGCACCTAGAACATGTCCCATATAAACATGATTTTTTATAATATTTTTGTCCTTAAGTTCTTGGACACATTATGCTATGGATAAACTCTCTGGATGTATTCGGTGATTGTAACGATGGGAAGTCCTGCACAATGTTAGTATGCAAATCACAAAGTATATGTCTATATTTATCATAATAGTACTCAAATTCTAGATGGTATCTACAACAACATGTTTTGCGATCCATGCAAATTCTAACATACCAGGGTTTTCATTTTTCAGAGGACCTTTGGCCCAAGTTCAATTGTGTGTGCTCATTCTTGAACCTCTCATAGAGTTCCGTTTGTGTTGTGTCAAGGAATTTCTTGACATGGGTTTCACACCCTTTAACACCTTTTCTCAACTTTAACACATCCCTTTAATTCGATGACGGTCTAGTGTTATCATGCCAAAAAAATTGTACTAGTTCTTTAACAACATCAATAAGCTTCATGTCTGAACGAGGTAACCTACCAACAAAGGCCCATCAATCTTTTTGGCCTGGGGTCTCAAGTTTTTCTCTAATAGAAGAATACTTTTCAAGAGTCTTTCTATCTACTTTAAATATTTTACATGTGTGTGATAATAGGTGACATTGCCTTGTGGATTTGTCTACAATCGATTCTGACAGTACACGACGGGCCGCATTAATATATTTTGTACGAGAATTTTTTCCAATAACATTAAATGCAGACTGTAGATTTCTAACAACATGAAAATTGGCCTCTTAACTTCTAACTACCTTTATGCCTAAAATTCTCCTAACATGAGCTAGACAATGTGATTTTAACAAAGCCAGAAACAATTGACATTTTGCTGCATCGGTTTTGGATTAAAAAAATTCTTTGATGATCCTGCTATAATGGAAATCAATAGTGCGTTTAGGAAAATTAACATCAAGTCCTGAAAATTAACTTTCATCCACATGAATACGTCTAGGAGTTCTTTGTCTTCTGCTTGATAGTCAAGGAAAGGGAGTCAGAAAGGAAGTAAGCATCTTGTCACCGATTTGTTGTTGCACTTCATTCACAATTTGGTCTTGCAAAGGAGTGTGTTCGACATGTGTGTGCTCTGCTTGGCGAGGTTTCCAATTAACAACTCGTTCAACATCCATCCTTGCATACTTAGCATCAACCAAGATTTGATTGACTTTAGCCACTTCATCATTTCTTGTTGATGGATTATTCGTTGGATGATCGCTTGACATTGGATTTTGAGAGGGCTCCATTATTTGCATCCATTTCACTTCTCCTGATGAACCCGAGGTCATCGTGGCATGCATTGCACTAGGATTTAAGGCACTAACATTTTGATGTCTACAGTTTTCCATGTACATGCATAGAGATTGACTTATTGGTATCGATCATACACTTATTCAATCAAATATTGATGTGAGATTTAATAATGTTTAAGAAATTTACAACCCAACCTAGGTTGGAATCAAGGTCCTCCTATCCATCTTAGTTACATAGGCTTGTAGTGTGGTCAATTCCCTCATTTTGAGTGCAGCTCACTTTTGTTTAAATGTGTGGTTGTGGTTTCACATTTTATGTCTAATACCATGGTAGGGCCCTCAATTCACATTTGTCCTTAATTGGTCATCATCTTGAAACAATCTACAACAACATCTAGTGAGAATGTTTTCTTATAATCTTAAAATCTATTGAGAATTCCCTAGATACAACAACAACATAACCTCTAGGACCTCAATTTCAGATGTTTTCTTGTCATCTTGAAACAATGTATAATGAGCCTCATTTTTGTAGCTTGGAACTTGGCACATGGTTTTTTGACAATAGTTTTTGTTAGTAGATGGTATTGGATGGTGATATGGGGTGTTATTAGGAGCACATTTCCTATAAAAGGAGAATCTCCTACTCACTTCATTTTCATGTTTTGTATGAGGGAAAATCGCCCCTAAAGATTAAGGATTTGATTCTTTTGTGTTTGTGTGAGCTGTTGTAGTGAAATCATGAGGAATTCAACAAATGTTTGTGTATTGGATGGAGTTATGTGATTATGAAAGGTTATTGGTGGTGATGCAAGTAAGTTTTTTTTATTATCTTTATGAAAGGTTGAAAGCATTGCTTGGTGCATGTTGTAGTTTTTTGTGGTAAGATGTTTTTATTGTCTGTGTTGAATATTAAGAAGACTAAAATAGATTTATAATACAATTCATGAGGAAAAACTAAAATACATACAATTCAAACAAAGTGAATGAAGACTAAAATACAATTCATAAGGAAAAATTGTCACCATACCTCAAGGATTTCTCTTTGCTTGAAATGTAAAATGGTCTATTGATGTATCCACTATATGTAAGAAGAGTTCAAGTGTGTCCAAGAAGCATGAGAATTCAATCCAAAGAGCCAAATAGAGTCCAACTGTTGTGTATTCAATCCAAAGAGCCAAATATAGTACAACTAATGTGTATTCAATCCAAATTGTCAAATAAATTCCAAAAGGTGTGTGAATTCAATCCAAAATGCAAGTGATTGTCGAGATGTGTGTGAGAAGAGGGAAAAATTTACGATCTTAGTGAAAAACAATGTGGGAAAAGAGCGCGGGTCATTTGCAAAATTTCATGTTCAGCAGAGGTGCGCATGTGCTCCTAGCACGTGCGTTCCTCTACAGAGCGTTTCTTTGTTCGGTGGGTAATCTTTAGTGCATTTATTGCCCAATAAATCTCTATTTTCTTGTTTATTCCTAGATCCCCTCCCCCATAAATGCCTTTAGGCCCTCTTCTAAACAATAATCCCCAAGTGCATAAGTGCTTAAGTGTTTAGGGGTTTAGGATTTAGAGCTTGTGGGTTAGGGGGGTAAGTTGTTTTGGGTTAACTAAGATTTAAAGGTTAAGGTGTTTGGGGCTAGCATTGCTAAATTATTATAAAGTCCACACAAATAAAGGTTATAACAACAATTTCAAGATAGATAGTAGGGTTCATAACGACTTGTGGGGGATAGGGATTATAAGTTCTATGGTTAGGAAGGGTTTTATTGGTTAATAATTTAATGTTAGCTATTATTTGTGCTCGAGTTAAGGGTTTATGGGTGATAGGGTTACTTGGTGTATATGGGTTAGGGATTATTAGGTTACCATTTTGGGGTTGTGTTGGTTGATGTTAATATGTTATGAATTATAGGGCTTATTAGTTAGAAATATATAGGGATTCAAAGGGTTAGAGTGTATATGGGTTAAAGGTGATAGGGGTTAGGGTTATAAGGATTGTAGGTTAAGATTTGTTAAGGTTGTGGGTTTATAGGGGTAATGAGTTATCCCTCTAAAACCTAACTCCCAATATCTCTCTCTCTCCCTTTAAACTCCTAACCTCCAATTTTTCTCCATGTCTCTATAAACACCTAACCCTGATTTCTCTCTCTTTTCAAACATCCTTGATCTATTTATTTTTCTCTAAATCCATAATCCCCAATATATCTCTCTCTATCTAAACCACAGAGCCCCAATATCTCTCTATCTTTGAACCCCTTACCACCAATCTCTCTCTCTGAACCCCTTACAACCAATCTCTCTCTCTCTAAACCCATATGCTCTAATCTCTCTCTCTCTCATCCCCTAACCTCCAATCTCTCTCTATCTCTCTCTCTAAACCTTTAACACCTAATCTCTCTCTTTCTATATGTCCCTCTAAATCCCTAAATTCCAATCCACCACTCTCTCTCCCTCTCTACCCCTAAGCACCATTATCTCTCTTTTTAAACCTCTCTATCTCTATCTCTCTCTGTCCTGACATGGAACCACCAATATCTCACTTTCTTGATCTCTAAACCAATAACCCCCCCTCTCTCTAACCCATTATCCCCGAATATCTATCTCTTCCTCTGTAAGACTCTAACCACCATTTTCTTTCCCTTTATCTCTATCTTTAAACGATTAAACCACAATATCTCTCTTTCTTTCTATACCCCTCACCACCAATATCTCTCTCTCTCTCTAAACTCTAAAGCCCAATCTGCCTCTCTCTCTAATCCCCTATCCCCCAATATCTCTCTCTATCTAAAGAGCTAGCACCCAGGATCTCTCTCTATAAACCTATAACCCCAATCTCTCTCTCTCTCTCTCTCTCTCTCTCTCTCTCTCTCTCCCTCTGTAATCCCCTGACCTCCAATCTCTCTCTCTCTCTAAACCCCTAAAACCGATCTCTCTCTAAACCCATAAATTTCAATCTCTCTCTCTCTCTCTCTCTCTCTCTCTCTCTCTCTCTCTATACACCTAACCCCCAATATCTCTCTCTCTCTCTCTCTATACACATAACCCCCAATCTCTCTCTCTCTCTCTCTCTCTCTCTCTAAACCTCTACCCCCTAATATCTCTCCCTCTAGACCACTAACAACCAATATCTCACTTTCTCTCTCTCTGAAATGCTAAACTCTAATCTCTCTCTCTCTTTAAACACCTGGCCATTGATTTATATCTCCCTCTATAAGCTACTAAGCTCCAATATCCCTCTCTCTATCATAAACCCCAAACCACCAATCTCTCTTTCGCTCCCTCTACCTACATTCTCTCTCTTTGTCTAAATCTATAACCCTGAATCCTTTAATTCTCTTTTTCTCTCTCTAAACCTCTTGTTGTTAAACTATCTACCAAAAGCGAACTTAAGGCATGATCTCTCTAGCTTAATGTAAGTCTAGAAAAAATGAGACAGAATATGAAACAACTCTCCTAGATCTAGTCAGAGATCAAGGAATTAAGCATCTTACCTTAGATTCATAGATCTTTCTCCTCGTGGTTGTTTCGAGCTTCACGGTTGTCAGATCTATGGATGCAAGACCTGTCATAACACATAGGAACAATACAAGCAGTAAAATATGCCTAAACACTAACTAGTCTAAGTAAACAGTTGAGGAGGTTAACTATAAATATAATTAGCACAATAACATTTATGGAAAGCGTTTGTATTACTGTATAAAAAGTGGGAAGTACAATAGAAGAGATAATTACACCCGATGCCTCAATGTTGCAATCTCCTTCCGACAAGCCAAACCAAAGCTCCTAGAAAGAAGTAGGTGCCTCCAAGATTAGGGTGCTGAACTACTGAGCTAATTTCACCAGCATAAGAGTATCGTATACTTCCTCCCTTTGGTATAGAGAGGGCTCTTGTATTTATAGGACCAACTGGATAAAGTAGGTTGAGGATCATGGGAAGAGGGTTAAGGGATCCTCCCATTAGGTTAGGAAACCGAAGGCCAATTCACCTAGGAGTTAGGGATAGGGATCCACACCATCCAACTTCTAGAATTCGCTTGAAAGCTATCTTTATCCCATGAAATTGACTTCGGTGCATGTTGCATGAGGGAAACCTGCGCTAGTGCACTTTTCTCAAAGATAACCTACGCTGGCCTAATTAGGAGTGTGGATAAAGGTCATCACCTTTCTCTAAATGACTAGCTTGATCTTCAGACTTCAGGGATCTAGGAACTGAGGTTACATAGGTGTATATTTTGGGTGTAACAGAATCCCCCCCAAAGCATGAAGCTGGTAAAACTAATCAGGTAAAATGCTTTGATAGAAGGAATGACAAGGACTTGTCAGAGAGAAGATGCTTCTATAGTACAACTGAATCCAAGATCACAGTCTCATATGATGCACAACATGGCTGTCGACCAGTACATTGCAAATCCATGGTAGTAATGACCAACTGAGCACAATCATGGCTACTAGACATAAGTGTAGATCCATGATGAGATGATAAAACAGCCATGACCAATACAATGTGGAGCCGTGTAACAGGACTCAAACAATATTCATCGCAACCTGGGTAAAACATGACTCCCCAGGGTCTTCAAGTCGAACCCACATTGATACGAATCTATCCATGTGATTACAAATGTCTTGATGTCGAACATGGTAGAAACCAGTTCATTACCGGTCATTGATGCATACCGTTAACAAGCGCGAGGGAAATCACCATTAATGTTAATGATCCCCAAGGTATCACAGTACATATCATCAAGCGCGAATGAATGAGTTGAAGTCGAACGATTGACGAAATCTTTCAAGCAAGAGTTCATGATGTAAACTCATGTTGAAAGCGAGGTAGCTTGCCATTGAGGCATGTAGGTCCAAGGTACTTGATTGGTTTCTAAGTTCAATCCTCAGATGAGGATCTGAATTCGACAAGGATGAACCCGTTGAAGGACGGCCATGATGAATCCCCCATCATCGACATGAAACTCGATAACAGATGTTTGGAGTAGATCGGATGGTACAGTAACATGAAATACTGTCTCAGAGTAGACTGACAGGATGGAAGGTGCACTGACTGCAAATGATGAGCAGTGAATACATCTCTTGAACATGGGTATGTCATGACTTGGCAGTATTGACTTGATGAGAACGACGCCAACTACTAATGAAACTGATGGTGGAAGCATTCTTTGGATGACCCAAAGGAGTAACAATACTCATGAAGTTAACAGGACCGGGGACAAGTACTGAATGAAAATTCAAGATGAGTGCCATGTTCAAGAGTGATTAATTACTGCCATAAGTAAAGGTGTAACACAAAAACTTTTCTTTTTCCCCATCATGATTGATGAGTGCCTCATGTGTTTTTAACGAGCTCGATGAGGGTAACCAGATTCTCGGTATAGCTCATCTCATAGATGAGTCCAATCCCAAATGTTTTTCGAACCTGGGAAAGGAAGGGTTCGTCCCGTGGCGGGCCCTTCAATGTTGAGTTTTAACGAGTCCATAGAAGGTAAACTCAGCACCATTTCATATTTAGAGAGCCTGAAAAGAACTAAAGAAGACTCCAAATGTCATTTTTCGTAAGGTTAGCCTCTTCACCCAGAAAAGGGTAAAACAACACGAGAGAGGACTCTTCCAGTCATGACTGGATGGAGTATTCCTTTTTCGTAAGTAGTGCCCCTTGGTCCAAAAAGGGGTAAACTATCACCAGGAAGACGACCATTCAAATACTTTAACAAGCGTGAACAGGACAAGTTCGCTTGGCAATATTTTGTATTTTGAGAGCCTGAAAAGAGCTTAAAGAAAAATCCAACAGGATTATCCCAGTGAGGGAATCCTGTGTCTTTAACCGGGTCACGGGGTGGTGACCATTCGGTTGAGGACATGATAGCTCAGTGGTTTACCCTGGGTACATTGATGGTTGGTGGGAAGATTCCCATCAAGCAGTTCATGGACAGAGACTTACGAGCGATACTCTTCACCATTGCGGGAGTTGCTGGAAGCTGAGCTGTTCACTTGGCCATGTTGCTTGGTTTTGCAAGCAAGAATGTTCTAAAGAGCACCTGCTAACTTGTAGCAACAGTCTCAATGTAAAAGTAAAAACAAATGTAAATAACAGTAAATCTGATCTAACATGTGCAAGGAAATAAAAACTAGATTTAAGAACAATAAATAATAAGATCTATGAGAGAAACAAGAAATAAAAAATTTGATCTTTTGTATTACCTCAAATGGTGATGATGGTTGAGTTTGAGCAGCTGCAAGGTTCAGATGCTCCAATGGTCCAATAGTCTCTTATGCTCCAATGCTCTAATGGGGATCTTCAAACTCAAAAGTGAGGCTAGGGCTCTCAAGAGTGAATTTGGCAGCATAAGGATACGATGAATGTAGATTAATAGTGAGGAGCCCCTATCACCTTTTTCTAATTTTTTGGTGATGGGGAATACCATTGTGGTTTAAGTAAACCAGTGGTATTGACCAAAATGGTTTAGGTTTCTTTTTCCCTCTTTTTCCCTTTTTGAATATATTTTATATTTTTATTCCCTTTAATTGATTTTTGGGAATTTTGGACCCCTTTTGAGGGTTTTTTGTATTTTTTGAGGAAAATTACATATTTTGAGTGGAAAAAGATGGGATTTGGTCTTTTTGGTGACCTTTTGAAGGTTTTAGAGGCTTAAATGGTGGAAAATGTGGACAAATGGGTCATGTGAATAGGGAAATGAGCTAGTGAGCACTTTTTGGGTGTTAATAGATTGCCCCCTGACGTGTGAGTGGCGGGAGCTCATCGTATGGCCGATAGACATCATATTTTTTTTGTATTTTTCCTGGGGTTTGGAGGAGAGAAGAGATCGATTGGAGACTGGAACAATGGTCCCTTGGAAGCTGCAAAAATTGAAAAATACATGGCCTCAAAAATCAATGAGGAATAATCTCTAATAATGGACGAGGTGGGCATACCCATGCTCGTATCAAGACTTAAAAATAATGAGGCCCCAAAAAAGGGGGACTTGATCAATACATAGAAACTGTTGTGTACATTATAATGGTCTAGAGGGGACACCATGCTAAGACATACTCATGGTCATACCATGACTGATCTGAATAACTAATACACTGGAAAAGAACAACAACCGTTCTGAATAAGGTGTCAGAAGCATTGAGGAACTGTTGAATCTGAAGGTATCCAACATCTGTAGGGACTCAATAACTATGAGTCGAGTTCTGAAAAGTATATAGAACTATATACTTGAGGGAGTATAAGACTGGGGTACTTTCGAATACTATCACCAAGCGTAGCCCAGATATCTATAGGAACATGTAACTGGTTGTTTCCTCAATTGGACTCACAAATGTGGTAGAGTCAGGTGATATCCGGGGTCTTCAACGAATAACTGAAAGGACCGATACCTTGTATGAGTCTCAACGATGTGATCAAGGTGTTGATGTCGAGCATGTGAGAAACAATCATTTGGAGAGGCACCGAGGACTCCTTTCAAAATTATCCATAGGCACTCATCACTAATGGTGATGAGTCCAAGGCACATGGACCTCTAGGTCTATCCTCTGGAATATATTTGGTTGGTATCGATAGAGGGAGACTGAAAACTACCAAGGAAATGATGTTTCCTTGATAGGAGCATGAGGTGCACAACTGAAGTGTGATAGTACTGATGGTAGGACTAACATACTATGGGGATGGGGCATAACTAGGGTCATAGAGTGGGTGGACTCAAACTTCCTTTGTTCAGAGCATGATGACATGGTTGACTTGGAAGCATATGAAATTGACTTTTAGGTGTGGGGATCATAGCTTAAGGGATCAGGGGTATGTATTGCAGACTGAAGTGACTCTGGGGGACATGCTGATGGATGCTATTGGGAGACTCTCAGGGTGACATATTGCAGGATACTCTGAACAAAGGCGGCCATAATACGGAATCTTCCATATGAGTAGACATGATCTGTTGCGGTGCCAAAAAGCATCGTTGGGGCCTTCTTTGTGGTTTCAATGATATCCAAGAAGGGATAAAAGTGTGCTAAAAAATGGTACTATCCTGTGGATTTATGCGAGCCCAAGACTGTAATTGCTTGCAGTTGCTTTCAATTTTAGAGAGTTTGAAAGCGGTAAGTAGACTCCACTAGTGTTCTTTTTCGTATGTTAGTCTCCAAGGCCCGAAAAAGCATAAAATGATGCAAATGGAGAACTCTTCTAGCTGATGTGACTAGAGTATTCCTTTTTCGTAATTAGTCTACAAGGTCCGAAAAAGGGGTAAACTTATACCAGGTAGACGCCTTTTCAAATACGTTTAACGAGCATGAAAGGTAGCAAGATTGCTCGGTGATCTTTTCATTATTTTACGAATGAAAACACATGAGATAGCAGAAATAACAAAACTCAGAATCACTTTTATATTGATTGCATGCCACTTCGAGGGGGAAACCTCCTTTGAGCAAGCTCAATACAAATAACTTCACGGTACCTTCATTGGTCTCAACACAAACTTATATACTAATTTTAGGCACCAATACCATGGGTCAATACCATGTGTCAATACAAACCATTGGCCAATACAAACTATGGATCAACAATTACTGTTGGATGACTTACAAAGCATATGCATCCAAAAACAATAAGACAAACTATGGATAAAAAAATACTACGGGATGACTTACAAAGCATATGTGTCCAACAACAATATACTAACAAATTAAATAGAAGGGTTGACATGGGTTCCTAACGTCCCCTCTCCCTTAGAAAAATCTTTGTCCTCAAAGCTTTAGATGTGGAAACTGATGCAGAATCTGAAGGAGTGGTTCCCCTATAGCATCCTCGGGTTTCATTCTGGGCCACTAATTCCTTTTGAGTTGCAGGGAGGGTTGCTTGGAAGGATGTAGACGAAGAAGAACCATATCAGCTGCATGAAAAGTGTGCTCAGAATGGTGTTGATCGACTTGTTGTTTCAGTCGAATTCTTGCCATGTGAAGATTGTCCTGCAGAATGAGAAGAATCTGATCATGGTGTCAAAGAACCAAGTCAATTGCTTGAACTAGGGAGCCGCTGAGGGTGTATGGAAGAAGAAATGGCAGTGCATGTCCATAGATTGCTTCATATGGTGTCCTGTTAGATGTGGTATTGTACCACTGGAGCGCTTCTAGGAATGCATAGAAATAGTTGTCCAAATCTCTGTAGGGATGGACAAGGGTTCAAGTAGTCCCGAAAGGAGTGTTGTTTCACGCTTGTTGACCTGGCAAGTATCACAGTTAGCCACCATCTGTTGAATTGTCATGTTCAGTCCTTGCCAAAAGAAGTTACATTGTTCTCGGTCATACATTCTTAGGAACCCAGAGTGCCCTACTGATGAAGAAGCATGGAGTTCATAGAAGAGATAGCCCCATTAAACAGATTGCAATGAATTTGGAACAAGCAGAGAAATAGTTGTAAGAGAAACTAGGTCATCAAATGTGCAAGAAGGAGCATCTGCCACCATATTGTCCTTACCCTTCTTGTAAGTGATTGAATAGGCATAACCCATGAGTTGGATAACCCATTTTAGGTGTGTTGGGGAGGAGACTCATTCTTTCAGGAAATTTCCCAGACTTTGGAGATCAGTCTTGATGCAAAAATAATTCCCTAATAGGTATGGCTGCCACTTCTGTATTGAATGAAAAATAGCCATCATTTCCTGCTGAGATGTAGATGCAGCTAAATTCTTACCGGAAAGGTCTCTTGAAGTCGACAAGCCCACTGGTTCAGCAAGGACACCTTCATATCTATCCAAGGAAGTAGGGGAGACCATTGATGGGTGCATCTGAATGGAATGGAGTTGAGCGATGACACCATGTGAATTCTTCTTAAGGATCTTTTACAGGCTATGTGAACTGATGATGCAGAGAGACCCTTGTTGTAAGCCCTTAAATTTGTGTTGTTTCCCATTGACTGAAAACTGCATCCAAAGTTCAGCAAAATCCCATAAGATGGGGCCAATTGTGCGTAACCAGTGAACGCTCAAAACCACATCACATCTGCCTAAGGACAAGGAAAACATGTCAGAGTGTAGGTTATAATCTTCTAGAGAGATACGCACATTGTGAAACTTTCCCTTGCAAGGTAAGGCTCCCCCCTTGGCAACCATGACTTCAAAGTTGGAGCAAGGATGGACAAAACAGTCAGCATGTTTGGCGATCTGAGGGTCAATGAAGTTATGAGTGCTACCATAATCAATGAGTATTGTAAGAGGAAGCTTCTTGAAGTAACCCCTGACCCGCATTGTTTTTGGGGTGGTGACGTCGGATAAAGCATGGAGAGATATCTCTGGGTGGTCTTCTTGAGATGGAAGGTCAATAGGAGGCTCCTGAATGTCGACCTGATCATCTGGTGTATCTGGAGCCTCTTCACCAACTTTAGAGGCGGGCGAAGAATCCACATCCAAGAGATAGAACTTTTGTTGAACACATCTATGTCCCTGAGTGAATTTTTCATCACAATTATAACAAAGCCCTTTTTGTCTGCGTGCTTGCATCTCTGTTTTGGACGAATGCTTGATAGGAGTTGGTCGAGGAGCTGGAGGGATGGGAGGTCGTTGAGAACCCATATTTTGGAAGGGAACAAAAGTGGGTTTGGAGTGCTGTTGGGTGGAAATCTTGTCTTCTGCCAACTTAGCCAACCCCAAGGCTTCCATCATTGTGTTGGGACAAAACATTTTGACCTCTGGGGGGATTTCATCCTTAAGATCACTAATAAAACAACTCCTGTAGAAGTCATCAGACAATCCTTCTGTGTGGTTGGCTAGTTTCTCAAATTTTGTCTGATATTCTCTCACAGTGCCAATTTGACGAAGCCTAGTGAGTGCTTCGGTGAAGTGATCAAAAGCACTAGGACCAAATCGTTGCAAAAGGAGTTGGCAAAAATTTATCAATTTTGGCTCGTCATGAGCCTTAATGTACCAATGGTACCATTGAAGGGCTTCCTGTTCCAAATGAAAGGATGCGAGTGGAAATTTTTGGACATCAAAATTATTATGCAGACTGAAATACTGCTCTGCACGATAGATCCATCCAGTCGGATTAGTACCATTGAAGCGAGGAAATTCAAGCTTCAGACCATAGAAAGTGCTAGAAGAAGATAACCCATTGGCTGCAAAAGATTCTTGCTTTCGGTTATTGTTCATGGCTTAATGTTGAAGATGGAGGCTGATAAATTTTTCATCCAAATCTTGGAGTTTGGTTTGGATGGCTGGAAGTGCTTCCTCCATGGTTTTTGCTCCTACGCGGGTGACAACCATAACCAGAAGTTTTTTTTTTTTGGGGGGGAATGGATAGAAAAACATAAACAAAATCTTATTTAGTAAAGGGAAATTTGGATTTGTGAAAAAATCGGATGGGTAATTGGGGTTTGAACAGGTTTTGGACACTTTTTGATGGATAGGGAAGCAAAAAATGGGGATTTCAGAAGCGGGGTGAAAGAATGAGAAAATTTGTCAAAGAGGAACAAAGAAGCAAAAATAGGTATTGAACACAGTGGAAAAATGTGGAGGCGAGTGGGTGAAAATTGAAGAAGGTATGGAAAACCCTAAAAATAGAAAAATGTGAGATTTCGGGATTTGGGAAGTAGAATTTGGGATAGGGTCCTCAGGAATGAAATATGTAGAATGGGATTGCAGGGGTGTCCGGGAAGTTTCAAGGGAAACGAAGTTAAAACAACGGAGATATGGTGAAAAAATGGAATTTTATACTTTTGTTTTTCCAGGACTGGATCTGCAACGACGCGGAAGGGATTGGAAATAGATAGATCTGCAATGGCACTGAAGGGATCGACAACAGATGGATCTGAAACGACACCGAATGGATAAAAACCAGCTGGATCTGAAATGACTTTCAGAATAGATCTAAAACAGTTGGATCTAGAACGATTGTTAGAATGGATCTGAAACAGCTGGATCTAAAATGGCACGGAATGGATCTGAAATGGCTCAGAATGGATCTAAAATGACGCGGAAGTGATCGACAACAGTTCAGCTGAAAATAGATATGGACCCCAGGTATGTTTGGTTTCATAATAGTTCAAGGGTTTCACTCGGCCACCAATGCTGTCTCAGGGCTTGCATAGTGGGGTAGTACCCCTCACTCCATGGCTCAGGTAAAATTGATAATTGCTTTTCCAGAAACGACATCTCTTGGTTTACTTCACGGGTGGGAACTAGTCAATCAGGTAGGGGTCGTTGCCCTTTTCGCTGGCAGGTCCTCTCAATGGACCAGCTACTTTGGGATTCATGTGGTACTCCTCACAATGAGTTTTATGGCTTATGCCCAAGTACCTCCCACAGTTAAGCAGATAGGGATTATTCCCAAATCTGAACTTGCAACAGATGTGAAAAAAAAATTGGCATAAATTCCACCCAACGAGCCCAAGAAAGTGCTCTGATACCAGATGTGAAGAACCTGCAGTAATTAATTAATGAAAACACATGAGATAGCTGAAATAACAGAACTCAAAATCACTTTTATATTGATTGCATGCCACTTCGAGGGGGCAACCTCCTTTGGGCAAGCTCAATACAAATAACTTCACGGTACCTGCATTGGTCTCAACACAAATTTATATACTAATTCTAGGCGCCAATACCATGGGTCATTACCATGTGTCAATACAAACCATGGGCCAATACAAACTATGGATCAACAATTACTATAGGAGGACTTACAAAGCATATGCGTCCAACAACAATAAGACAAACTATGGATCAACAAATACTATGGGATGACTTACAAAGCATATGCGTCCAACAACAATATGCTAACAAAGTAAATAGAAGGGTTGACATGGGTCCCTAATAGTGTGCAATTGAAGTGTGATAGTACTGATGGTAGGATTGACATATTGTGGGGATGGGGCATAACTGGGGTCATAGAGTGGGTGGACTCAAACTTCCTTTGTTCAGATCATGACGACATGGTTGACCTGGCAGTATATGAAACTGACTTTTAGGTGTGGGGATCATAGCTTAAGGGATCAGGGGTATGTATTGCAGACTGGAGTGACTCCGGGGGACATGCTGATGGATGCTATCGGGAGACTCTTAGGGTGACATACTGCAGAATACTCTGAACAAAGGAAACCATAATATGGAAGCTACCATATGAGTAGACATGATCTGTTGTGGCGCCAAACAACACCGTTGGGGCCTTTTTCGTGGTTTCAATGACCTCCAAGAAGGGATAAAAGTGTGCTAAAAAATGGTACTATCCTGTGTATTTATGCGAGCCCAAGACGATGATTGCTTGCAGTTGCTTTCAATTTTAGAGAGTCCGAAAGCGGTAAGTAGACTCCACTGGTGTTCTTTTTCGTATGTTAGTCTCCAAGGCCTGAAAAAGCATAAAGTTATGCAAATGGAGAACTCTTCTTGCTGATGTGACTAGAGTATTCCTTTTTCGTAATTAGTCTACAACGTCCGGAAACGGGGTAAACTTATACTAGGTAGATGCCCTTTCAAATAGGTTTAACGAGCATGAAAGGAAGCAAGATTGCTTGGTGATCTTTTCATTATTTTAGGAGTTAGAAAAGATATCAACAAAAACTCCCTAAGTGCCTTTTTCGTAAAGGAATTGCTCAGCCCAAAAAAGGGATAAAATTATACCGAACAAAAGTAGTGGCTAAGCAAGGAGGAAGTGTTCAATCGAGGGACAAGTATGTGATCTAAGAACAACGGTGGGTAGGGAACACTGATGGGGCCTCCTTGCGGGTTGATGAATGATGGAAAAACAACGCTTTAATTGCAGTATGGATGGAGTGTTGGGCTCATGCAATAGTTCTATAAAATCCTACAGTAGCTAATGTGGCACACAGACTAAGGCGAAAAGGTAATGGGGCAAAATGTCAAAAACAAATTTTGCCGATGAGGGCGAGGAATGATCTCAAGCATCATCACAAGCGACGAAAACTAAATCTGGCAATATAAACAACGTAAAAAAGGTTAATGGTCGATGTGGCACACAAACTGATGCGATGATGGACATGTGAAAAGATGCCCAAAAAACTGGTGGTGAGAGCGAGAAATGATCTCAAGTATCATCACAAGCGTGGAAAGCTGAATCTAGCAATATAAAGAACGTAAAAAATGGATAACGGTCGATGTGGCATGCAAAACGAGGTGATGAGGGGCTATTTTGAAAAAATGTCTAAAATTATGGGGGTGAGAGTGAGACATGATCTCAAGTATTATCACAGACACGGAAATCTGAATTCGGTGGTGCAAAGGGTGTGAAAAACGGAGGTCAAATGACTCTGGAATGGTCAAAAAAGAAAAAATAAGGTTAAAAAATGGTTATAAATAAAGGTGATCCCACCGTGCCAAGGATGCAGTGGTCGGGAGAAATGATGACCCATGGGGGAGAAATACTATGTGTATCAAATCAACTCAAATATACAAGTGACACATGACCTAAAAAATGGTTGAGATCACGAATGTGAAGAAGTGAGCAGGGATAGTGACTTACCCCCATGCTATGTGCACAGGGTTTGTGAGTGTGGATCACATATGTGTTAGTTTGAACAATGTGATCATTGAAATACTAAGATAGATGTAATGGGGAAGGTTCAAAATGATTGATCATGCCCCCTATCCCAGGGTCGAGGTAATCTATTATGCCCCTTAACTTAGAGGTGTCAATGTGGTGCAGATGTTGTCTTAGAGAAGGATCAACAGGGCATTGAGAAACTGTTGGAGAGGGGGTGTACCATGAGGCTGTGGGCCGTGGTTGCATACTGAAGTGATGATATGATGATGGGGGATTCCCATTGTGGGGTGGATGCCCCCAGTATCTCTGATGAGAATGACGATGATGATGAGTAGGCAAGGTTTTGGGCCTGCCTCCATGTTTTGGACATGCAGTTGCCTCATTGATTTGAAAAGGTTGAACATGTGTGTCATAGGGATCAGTAGGAGGGGTCGACTAGACAAAGGGGTCTCCAGTGGAAACCATGTAAATGGTGTTAATTTCTTCCGAGGAGGAAGATGTTTGGGGGTATATTTCCTCAATGAGGGGTAGGGATATGTTTAGGTCAGCATTATTCAGTTCATATAGAGATGCTCTGTAACCTGGGAGATTAGGGCAGTGATGTGATTAATGACCATAAATGTCGCATATCACATAAGGGTGGTTGCTACGAAATGATTTATTGCAAGGATGAGGGGGTAGTTCTAGTTTGACAACTGGGATGTTAGCGTTGTCATCCAACATATCATGTGTTCTTGAAGTGCTGGAAATTGTTGACATTGATGGGTAGCATGGCCTATATCGTCGCACAAAGAGCACTTAGGGGGAACACGGATTGTTGGGGGGTTCTTCGCCAACTTGGGAGTTGGTGGGGCGGTGCGAGTTTTGAGTCCGGTTGTGTAGGTTTGGGGGCCTCTGCCCCCATTGTAGCAGAGTTGAGGGGGAGCATTACTAGATGTTGATGTAGTGGTCACAGTTGGAGGTGGTCGGTTTTGGATGTTCACTACACTGGGTGGTGGATGGTTTGAAGTATTGATGGGTTGCACCGGTTGTAAAATGACATTCGGTGTTGGGGGAGGGGTCGGTGCAGGTAGGTACCATACATGTAGTCCTAATGTTAATCCTGGAAGATTTAACATAGCCATTACTCGCATGCTGACGACTCCTGAAAAAGCAAACAAGAATGGGATAGTGTGAATCAGTGTTTCTACGATATCACTAGGAACTGTGGGTGCTTGTGGCAGTGATGGAGGTTGTTGAGTATGTGGCCATGTGTTGTGCGAAAGGGTGCACAAATCAGATATTTCAGTTAACCTCAAAGGGGGTGGGACAGATAGGAAAGTGGAGGTAATGGGAGTATCTGAATATATCCCGGGTCTGATTGGGCAGACGAATGATGTGGGTGCACTTTGAACGAGTTGCTCGATCATAGGTAGAACATTTTCGGGTGCTGCGGGGGCATTAGGATCATAGTATGTTATCTGGTCGATTTTTACTATGCGTCCTTCGTGGGGAAACATCATGAGGCCGAACAAGGATGAAGCAACAGCCTTGATTTATACATGTAACTTTGTCCTAATAGGAGGTTGTAATCAAGTTGGGTGTTGATAACCTCTATGTCTATGAGAACCAGTTTTCCCCAAGCTGTACGGGCATGTTAACTAATATGCCCTGTGGTTGGGCTGAACAACCATTGTAAGATCCCAATGCGGTAGTTGATGGCTGAATTGCGGGGGATCTAAGTTTCTGCCAGACAAAAGTCGACATAACACAGGTGGAGGCACCTTCATTGATGATGCATCGATAAACGACAATGTTTCGAATGGATACAGAAACTTGAAAAGCTAGTGATGAAGGTAGACATGGTTCGGCTTGGTCTAAGTCAAAAGCCATCATATGGGATTCATTAGGGTCTATGGCTCCAATGGCAGACAAAAATAATTTTCTCTGTGCAGGACAAGTTTCTAGGACTTCTAGAGCGAACATAGCAGCGGGGGACTGGGCTAAGTCTTCTACAATGTTATAGTTGGAAGCTGCACAAGCGTTAGGATTGTTGTTGATCCGTTTTAAAGGGAAGCGAGGGGCTTTTGGCCACCCATCCATGGGAATATTAGGTATGCGTAGTGGATAATCAGTTGGGAGGGTACTCAAAGATGGATCAGTGGACGTTGTTTCAGGAGCTGAGCTGTATCGGTTTTGATGAGTTTGAAGGTTGAAATCATTTGATGACATCATTAGCAAATGGTGAGTGTTCAACTCTGTATGCTCGTAATCGGTTTCCACATAGGTAATTTGCTGTTGTGGTGCAGCGGATCCTTGTGGGGGATCCATTGGATGGGTGTTTACTAATCCTTGGTTGGGTAGAGGATTTTGCAATATCATGGGTTACGGCTGAGGAGGTGGCACTGGTTGTGTGGCGTGTCTTTATCGTTGGGCATCGTCATCCCAAAGTTGATGTGATTTCTCCAACTGGGGACAATTATGTGTGTAATGGCCATATACCGAACAAAAAGAACATGGATGGTTTGTTCTTAAGTTGGGTTTTTTTTCTTATTTTGGTGGATGATCAGGGTTTTGATTGGCAGGAACAAAATTATTGTTATTGGGAGGATTAGGTGGTTTCCCGCCTTGGTTTTGTTGTTGGTTGTTTCCACGGTTGCGTCCTCTTCCGCGGTTCTGTTGACCTCCTTGGTTACGCTAGTAATTTTGGTTTTGTTGTGTGTATACTTGCCCTTGGGAAGTAGGTGGGTTTTGAGGTCGTGCAGGCGCTGCAGAAGGTTGCAGTGGATAGTAAGCGGGAGGGTTCTAAGGTGGATCTGGTGCTTATTGCGGTTGTTGGTAACCTTGAGCTATTGGAAGTGTTGGAGCAAGAGGTGCTTCCTGTTGAGGGTAATAAGTTGATTGGGCTTGTGGGTGAACTAGAGTCTGATTGGCCTGCTGGTTATAATATGGAGGTGGTGCATAAGTTAATGGTGCTTTCCCATAACACTGTGGTGGACATGAGGTTCCATGAGTGTGGTGGGTGTGTGTCAATGGAGCATATGAAGTTGTAGCTCCAGAATGAGATGTGGTCCTAGAAAGGTTTTGGACATTGTTGGTACTCGCCATGGTAAAAGGTTGGTTTTGTGCCATAACCTGGCCAATGACACCGTCAGCGGCATGCGATGCCCCCGACGTATCGCTATGAGATGGATCACCGCATGGGGTGTTCGGTAAGATTGTTTATAAATAACCATATTGGACGTATATCAAGTCGAAGTGTTGGGATTTTAAAACGGATTCTTCTTCCAACTGAGGTCGTTCAGAAGCTACATCCTTGGCTATAAGTGGAAGGAGGAATTTCAGGAACCAATCCAGGAATATATGGTCATCTAGCTTGATCTTGCATAGACTATGGTGCTTACGCCACTCATGGATATGATATATGATATGGGTGGTCATATTCTGTCTACAAGACAGTAGGTTTCTACTCCTGCATCATAGTGAACGGGTAGTTGAAAGAACTGTAGGAAAGTTGAGACAAGGGATGTAAATGTAGTGTGTGTCCCATGGGGCTGCTCAATATACCATTTGGCTGTCGAGCTAGTAAAAGTTCTTTGTAAAAGTCAGAGTTGAATAGAATCATCAACTATGGAGTTTGAGGAACACCATAGGTGAAAAGACATAACATGGTTTTGTGGGTCTTCTCCATCCTTCCCTTCAAACTTTGGGATGTCTGACGGGAGCTTTGTGGGCATAAGGGGCCAAGTAGGGTCATGTCTAATTAGTTCATTTGTTAATCTTTCCAGGTCTAGTAAATTAAGACTAGCCATAAATGGCAGACTAGCAGAGGGGTGTGACATGGTTGCTAGGGCATAAGTGCTAGTGGTAGCATTATGAATTGGGCCACTTCCCCCAAGGGGGATATCAGTTGTAAAAGGGATGTGCCCTCCACCTAAAGATGTGTGAGAGCGGTCAACGCCCCCAAGTGCAACATGAGTCACAGATGGGTTTGGAATGGTTCTAGTAATTGGTGGGATTTGAGTAGTGGCATTGATGATATGGGTGGGTCCCATATTGGGCATACCTAAGGTGGGTGTGGGTCCCATGTTGGGCATACTGAAGGGAGGTGTAGTAGTTGTGGCTACCGTGGTGGTCATTGTAGTGGTGGGGGTGCTTGATGTTCCTCCAATAGTCCCTCCAAAAAAGGGGTCTAAAGTTGTTCCAGCCATGTGGCTAGTGGGTGTAGTGTCGATGGGATTTTTGGATTCTTCCTCAGAGTTAGATGTGAAATGAGGTGCGTCAGAATTGGAAGATGGGGCTCTATTTCGATGATGTGCGGATTGAAGTGACAATGCTCTTTGTCTATGATGAGTGGTGTCAAGTGAATCGTATTGTGGGGGTTCACCTCGGAAACACTGAGAACATCTCGGGGACTTAATGGTGACAGTTGTGTATTAAAATTAAAGGGTGGTGGTGAGTGGAAAGCTCGAAAACCCTAATGCAACTGTGTGTGCAAGAGGGGAGTGTAAAAAAAAATGGCAATCAGGCCAACAACCAAACTCAAAAACACTTACTATAAAAATTGTGCTATAGTAAGTGGACTAATGGAAAAATGTGGTCAGAAAACCAACATGCAAACGACTCCTAAAAATAGAAAATGGTGGACTCACTGGCCAAGGGGAGGTAATAGAGCATGCAATAACCTAATTCAAAAGTATTATGATTAAACGAGACATATCCTCTGCAAGGTGATGAAATCCAAGTCAGACAATATAAATTGTAGAACCAAAGGCTAGATATCCCCCTACCGGGAGGGACACTGGTATACAATCCTAGAAGATAGGCCACTAAGATACCCCGTTCATGACATGTCCAGAAAGGTGAATCTGCAGCTCTTGTTCTATCACCATTGTACTCCCACTGGGTGGTACAATCAGAAAAACAAGTAGGTATCCTTCGGTGACTGAATGGATTGCGGTATTTCACTCAGGCCTCTGGAACCAGTCTGGCTACTTCGACCCTCCCAAGGGAGAGGCCTTTTTGACGAATTGGTTTTAAACCGTGCCAATAAATACTAAGGGATTTTGGTACCCTAAATGTCAACCACTATGTCTCAAATTGTAAGTGAGTGAGGGGTGTTATTTGGATACTTATCCCCTCAGTCCTACCTGACTACAATATTCTGTTGGTGTTCCCCAAATGGGGTTAGAATGTTGGTTGAGATAAGAGAATTTGAAGGCTCACTTGGATTTATTGTGATAGATTATGTGATGGTGTGGTTATTTACTTAAACAAAGATGCCTCGCTTGAGCAAAAAATTCACAAATGAAAATAAGGATTTCAACATGCAAAGTAGACAACAATGTAAATATGGAAAACAATTTAAATGTAAATGCTTTTAAAAACTTTTCAAAAAAAAATGTGAAATTATTTAAAAAATTGTGGTAAAGCAAATAGCATAAAAATGAACTCACTTGGGAAAAAAATAAAACAAATTAAAATTATGGTTCTAATTTGTAAAATATGAAATTTCTAACTGAAAAATGCTTCACTCTTTTTCTTTCACTAAATTGAATTTTTTTAAAAATGATGTAGCAAAACAAAAAACAGGAAATAAATATGAGTTTTTAATGCTGCAAAAAATAAAACAGTGGGCTGTCCAAAAAATGCAGGGAAGATGGCTAGAAAAAATGGGCTGAAATGAGAAAAACTCAGAAAAATGGGCCAGACGAAACATGCGATATCGCAGCTGTCTGTGGAAAAACCGCGATGCGGATCGCAGCTTTTGGGCTAAATGTCGCGATGTGAATCACAACGATATAGGCAAAACCTGCGCGGCAGATTGCGGTTATCAGGCTAAAACTTGCGATGTGAATTGCAAAAACGACACTAAGAGACGCAATGTGGAGCGCAGAAAACATGCTGAAAGCCACGATGTGAATCGCGGCTGTCGGTGTCGAAAGCCACGATGTGACGAACGGAAAACGTCGCCGAAAAATGAACCCAAAAATTGAAATTTTGGGCTGTTTTAGGTTGCAGAACAAGCCAATGGCTAGGGCAGCAAGCAAGGGACTAACTAATATGGCATATCTACAACAGTAAAGAGAAAAAAGAACTAAAATATAGATCTAAATCAAAGATTCAAAGTTCAAAAACTAGCGGAGTCACCAAAAACTGTTGCTTGGTTTTGAAACCAAACATGTGCTAAAGAGCACCTGCTAACTTGTAGCAGCAATCTCAATGTAAAAGTAAAAACAAATGTAAATAATAGTAAATCTGATCTAACATGTGCAAGGAAATAAAAACTAGATTTAAGAACAATAAACAATGAGATCTATGAGAGAAACAAGAAATAAAAATTTTGATCTTTTGTATTACCTCAAATGGTGACGTTGGTTGAGTTTGAGCAGTTGCAAGGTTGAGATGCTCCAATGGTCCAATGCTCTAATGGGGATCTTCAAACTCAAAAGTGAGGCTAGGGCTCTCAAGAGTGAATTTGGCAGCATAAGGATAGCATGAATGTGGATTAATACTGACGAGGCCCTATCACCTTTTTATAGTTTTTTAGTGATGGGGAATACCATTGTGGTTTAAGGAAACCAGTGGTATTGACCAAAATGGTTTAGGTTTCTTTTTCCCTCTTTTTCCTTTTTTGAATATATTTTACATTTTTATTCCCTTTTAATTTATTTTTGGGAATTTTGGACCCCTTTTGAGGTTTTTTTGTATTTTTTGAGGAAAATTACATATTTTGAGTGGAAAAAGATGGGTTTTGGTCTTTTTGGTGACCTTTTGAAGGTTTTAGAGGCTCAAATGGTGAAAAAAGTGGACAAATGGGTCATGTGAATAGGGAAATGTGCTAGTGAGCACTTTTTGGGTGTTAACAGGCTAACAAGTCGCAAATGGCATATGCCGAGGAGTGCATGGCTCCGATAGTGTTTCACTGGTGCGAGGGGATTCTTATTAGCCTCAAGGATTAGTTGACCAAGTGTCAGTGTGGGAGGCTGAAATAGTTTGGGTATGGATCGATTGTGGTACCTTTCATGTTGGAGTGGGTACCTATCTTGTGCCCACAACTGGATTTCAAGGATCGGGAGGCACGTGATCCTCACATGCTATGATGGATAGATGCGATGGCTCGCCATGGTCGAAGGGGGGCCATCGTCAGTTTCGGTACCGGGTTCTTCTCATGGCTGAAAGCACAAATCCTCATGATAGAGGATTATCCATATGCCGGTACAGACTTCTGGGGAGATACCAACCTAGTGCTTCTAGAGGGGATGCAGTGGGGTGACATAGGTAAGAATCACTGCTTGTGTTTTTATATTTTATATATTTTATGATTTTTTTTAGTAGTGATGAGAATATTTACATGTTTCTATGCAGACGTGGGTTCAGAGAAACCATTGGGAGTCTACCTCTAGGTGCAGAGAGGAGGAGTGTTAGATATGGAGCCCGCGGCCTGTGATGCTCTTGAGGAGAAAGAGGTGCCTGGGGACAAACTCCAGGGGATGACTTCTGACATTCTAGAGCCTACGGTGCATGACTTACCCCTCTAATACCAGGAGTTGACAGTTAGGGTATCAACTCGTTTCAGCATGCTACTCTGAAAGGTGGCGAGGGCCGTTGTCTGTGACCATGCTCAGCCTGGGGTTGAGCGGCCTAGGGCCGTGCATCGTAGGGTTTAGGCAGATGGCCTATGCATGTATACTCTGAAAACTTACGGGCTTCCGAATTTTTTGTAGAGATGACTCTTACCAAAAGCAAGCATGCTTCAGATTTGTGTATTAGCATTACTATTTTGTACTTTTGTATGGATATATATATAAAGAGAGAGATACAGACACTTCCGATGGCTTTATACATTGTGTGTTTTAATGGATGATTAATGTGATCTTGTTTTATATGTTTTTCTTATACAATGGATTATTTACATGTTATGTCTGCTTTTATGCTTTATACAAATTTTATGTATGTGCAATGTACCAATGTAGGATGAAATTGGCCATCGAGTCAGGAACTATGTTCAAATCTCGTGGAATGTGCAGGCATTGAATATATTCAAAGGACCTTTCCAAAAGACGAACTCATTTATAGAGACGAAGTAGGGTAGGGTAATGGCTAGCATAAATCTAGTTAAGATGAGAAACCACAAGTTGTGAATACAAATAGATAACAACGTGGTCCATACCCAAGGAAAGAGTGTCTGTTACACCTAAAATCATACCATCATGTGATTCAGTGTATACACCCTTGAAGTTCCATTTGCTAAGTCATTTACCTGGGAAGGACACCATTGTTTTTTGTGCTAGGTTCTGAGAGGCCATCACAGACTGCACCCATGCAACCTGTGACGTCGCACCTTGCTCCATTATAGGGTGCGACAAATTCAGTTAAATGGAAAAAAAATAGCCTCTTCGAGCTCATTCTCGAAGGTTGCTTACTTGGATCGCTATCCTTGACCTGTTGGGGGAGCTGGCCTTCGGTTCCTAACCACTTGGAAGGATCCCCTATCTCTCTCCTACCATATCTCAACCTACCCTATCCACTTAGTCCTATAAAAGTAAAGCTCTAGCCCTTTCCCAGGGGAGGAAGTCTATGGTACTCTTATGCTGGTGAAATTAGGCTAAATAGATCTAGCACTCTAGCTTGTGAGACATCCACTTCTCTTTAGGAGATTTGGCATGGCTTGTCGGAAGGATCTTGCAATGTTAAGGAAATGGTTCTAATCCTCTTTTATATTGTACTCTCCACTTTTCAATACAGTTAATACCATTTCTGTCCATAAATGTTGTCGCATTGATGATGTTTAGAGTTTTCCTCCTTAACTGTTAACTTAGATCTATCATATGAAATGTATGCTTTCACTATTCTTGGTCTGTTACATGTTCAACAGGGTCTAGTTGCTTGAAATCCGGCAACGCTGGAGCATTGGAATAATGAAGGAGAAAGGGATCTACAAATTTAAGGTAAACGATCTATCTTTCCATTTCCACTTCTATTAGATCTAGGAAAGTATTTTGTGTTATGTCCTATTTGTTCTAGACATACGTTAATCTAGAGAGATCAGGCCTTGATTCTGCTCTTGGTGGATTGTCCGTTAAATAAATATGGTGACTACACTGGGGAAAGACATTGCTTTGTAGTTGTCAATTTGGATGTTGTTTTTCAGTTGATTTCTTGCCAAGCCATTCTATTTTTTCATTTCCTTCTTGAAGTTGATTTCACCATCAGATCTTCACTTTGAAGAGTCTGATTAGCTTCCTTTGAGTTTGTACTTCCCATTTGCAGACCTTTTTTATGCTCATTTCCTGGAGAATTGGTTCATTTTTGAAATCAGATCTCGCCTGTCTCACCTGGTCAGTGTACCCAGAGCGACACTATGTTGTTTTTTATCTTTTTTCTTTTCTTGTTAATCTATCGTTGTAGCCCTTCCATTGGTATACTACGACGTCGTTGCACTTCCCGCATTGGTGAACTGCAACGTCGCACTGTGTACAAGCATAGAGTGTGTCAATCTGCCATTTTTTCCATACAAGCACCCCTTCTCCATTTCTGATTTGAGTTTTGGTTTGTGTGCAGACTCCTCTACACTGTACCTTCCAGGAAGAGACCCTTTTGTCCAACAGTGTTTTGTTTGGCTTGTTTGTATTGGTTTTTGGGTCTTTTGAGATTTGGATTCATGTTTGGCCCTTTGAGTCAAAACTAGTGTTTTGCTTGCATTTTTAAGCAAAATGGGTTCTATTTTTTTTAAAACATTCCCCTTCATGGCTGGGAGGGGGGCATGAATCATGCATCCTTTAGTTGATTAGACCCATCTCAAGGTTTTGAGATCATTTCTGGTTTGGCGTGATTGGCTTGCTTTAAAGACTTGAAGAGTGTGGGATATACATGTCTTTTTGAGCCTCTTTATCTTGGGTTATGCATCTTGTTTCCCTTACATGCTGAGCTATTCAATCATTTTTGGGAAAGATTGATTCTTGGTCTCCACTTTAGTTCAAAGAAAAGCTCGATTTTGTCACTCTTTTGCTATATTCATGAAATTGGAAAACATAAGTATTCTTCTTGCTTTAATTTGATCATTTGAAATTCTTGGTCTCACACACATAAGAAGAAGAAAGGTTCGTTTCAGATTTGTATGCATCTGAGTTAGATAAGACTGTTAAGTGCTTTCCTTTGTCTTGCATTTGATTGGAAACGTTTGTGGAATCCTTCTTTCCGTAGCTTAGATGTGTCTTTTTCAAATGTAAAAAGATAGGAAATGAGTTATAATTATTGCATTTGGTAGATTTTGAGCCTTTCTTGAGTTGTTTGGGTGCTTCTCATTTTTCTTTGGGAATTTTTGAATGATTAGAGTGTTGTAGATATTCTCTCACTTTCTGTATATAGATATGAAAATCGTTTAGCTACCAAATTCCATTTTTGATACATGCATGTGAAAATTGAAAGTGCTTCATTATTTTAGCGGATTATTGCAGAAAGTTAGAATTATTGCACTCTAGTAAGGAATTCTTCTTTTCGCTACTACTTAAGTACTTTTGATTTGAAAGAATGAAAAATCTCTCCTTACCTTAAGTAGTTTTCATTGAAAAGGAAAGGAAAATGTGCATTATCATGTAGTTGAGGATTGCATTATGTTTAAATTTATGTACTCGACTCATGCATCCACCTAATCATACAAGATAAAATTAACGCTAGCTTAGGTTAAAATAATTTAGTAACTGTGTGTAAGTTAGAGACGTGTTCCAGTGTCTTTAAGTGTGGCAGCTGTTGTTATTTGCCAACACTATATTGCAGGGGTATTGTAGTCTTCCACGTACTTATCGGTATATCAAGCTCCTTCATGTACCCACCAAGTCACCTTTAGTACTTGGCATATATCGAAGGGTGTATCATGTACTTGGTAGTATATCGGAAGGTCTCTTGTTGAACGGTTGTGCATTAGATAGCACCACTACGGATTTGAGCTCCCACGTACCTTGAGTATATCGAGAGACACCATTAGGATTCCTGTGACCAACTGAGCTAACCATTTGGCTGTCTTGGCATCACAATACACCAAGAACAACACTCGGGGATATTAATACGCACGTGTCATCCAGGTAGTCAGGTACTTAGGCAAGGGTACGGTCCCAATCCTCCTTGTCGCGTTTTACTGTTGGACCCTGCAGTATATAGCAAGTTGCGAAGCCTTGATAATCCTGTGAGGTTCCAGACTTTGAATCCACTCCTATTCACACAGTTTGCTTGTTTCTTTTAGACTTGAGTAGTGTTTGATTTGTGTGGTACTTTAGAGACTCTTAGGAAGTTTAGATATGGGAGATTCTTTCGGGACTACCAACCAAGGCAACCCTTTCCAGGGTATGCCATTTGTTATTCTCCCTTGCGTAGCTATTGGTCCTCCCTTTATGGCTACGTTGAGTCTTCCTGGATTGACGATAGGATTACCAGTATGGTTATTCTCCAATCCAGTTACACCAAGTGCACCAATTGTTTCGAACCTAGGTCCTTCATCACATGAGCATCAATCTCATGGTGACCATTCTCCTTCTTCATCGAAATTTGAATCGGCTTCTGTCGCTTCCTCTTCTCCTACTGAAAACTCTGATGTTAGTAAGAAGGCGGAGAAGAAGAAGAAGAAGAAAAGGAAGATAAAGAAGAAGAAGGATAAGAAATAGACCACGCATCAACCCTTTGCCTCTGATGGCATTCATTCTATGAGAACACCTCGTAAGCCCAATTTCCCTTGCAAAATTTGCAAGGGTGATCACCTTCTCAAGGATTTTCTCGGTCTTTCCCATGTGTCAGAAGTGTGGTCTAAAAACCCCAAACCACTTGTATCATCAACCTCTTACCATAATGTTGATGACACTCCCTCGACTAGTGACCCGTTGGTGAAGGGTCGGAAGGGTAAAGTCCTGTATCCCTATTTGATATGTAAGGGTATGCAACGTACTTTCTTTTGTCCAAGCATGGATGAAGCTTCACGGTGGTTGGAAGATATTACTAGTTATCAACAGGTGCTTCCAACAAGTGATAATAAGTTGTCGCTTAAACCCCCACTGGTTGACCAAGTGATCAATTCAGTTTCATCTGTAATTGATCGCACTCTTCCTTCTGAGAGTGAAGTGATCGAGTCGTTGTCATCTCCACTCGATCTCGCTCTTCTACCAGAGAGCGTTCAGACTGCAACTGTCACCTTGACACAGTCTTCATCTCATCCTACTCTCCCCAATGAGAGTGGATTGATAACCACTGATTTTTTTCTAGTCAGTTCCACTCATAGGGGGCAAGATTCCGTTTCCACAGGACCCCCTCCAAGTACTGAGGTTATTTCCTTTGATTGGAATGGTTTAACAGAATCTCGTCTTCCTTCAAGTATTCCTTTTCAAATATCTATAAGAGTTTCCAATAAAGAAATATTTCGTACGATAATTGATGAGGGAGCTTTTCTTAGTATTTTATCCTCAACTACTTGGCAAGCTATAGGTTCCCCTCAGCTTCTGCCAATAATTGACCATATTTTGGCTTTTAATAGAAGACCTACCAGACCTTTAGGGATTCTCCCGCAATTACCTGTCACGGTGAGAGGTAAAACTGCTTACGTTGATGCCATGGTTGTCCAAGGTCCTTTAGATTTCAATCTGCTCCTTGGACGTGATTATGTCTATGCTATGAAAGTCGTCACGTCCACACTCTTCTGAGTGATGTATTTTCCCTGCGATGGGAGGATTGTGACCATTGATCAGCTTTCCTTCGTGACACCCACTCATCATATGACTCCTAGTCATCAGACTTCCCTAAATGTTCTGCATGTTTTAGTGGTTTCTTCCCCCTGAGGATGGGGGGTATGAGCACGATTTATTTTATGTTTCAAGCTCATTAAAAAATGAAACCGAGCATTCTAGCATAGTTTACCTTTGGTTTCAAGCTTGCATAAAAATGAAACCAATCTGCTGGAGCATAGTTTTATTCTATTTGAAGCTCATTAAAAAATGGAATAGACCCCCCAAGCATAGTTCATCTTTGGTTTCAAGCTTGCATAAAAATGAGACCAGATTCACTGAGCAGAGTTCTATTCCCATGTCAAGCTTGTTAAAAAATTAAACAACTATTTTCCCTTTGAGTCAAATCTTCTCGTAGACTTAGTACCTAAACCTTCTTTTCATCTGCCTATGCCTTAGGCGAATGAAATGAAGCTTGGGGGGCATGTCTTTAACCTCTAGAGTTATGTTTAAGTCAACTCGATCGCCTCTACACATCACATTAGAGATAAGTCACTTACTTCTAGCAATCATGCTGGGGGCACACACCAATCTCTGGATGCCATGTTGGGAAAAATTTCACCATTGGGAAGATTTTCGAGCATACTTTCCTTTTTATGTTTCGAGCTCATTAAACCGTGAAAATTATCCCGAGCATAGTTCATTTTTTTTTATAAGCTCATTAAAAAATAAAGTAGACATCATGAGCATTCTTCCAACCTATTTTCGAGCTCGTTAAAAACCGTAAGATAGCATTTGAGCTTACTTTTCACTTTTACATGCTCTGGTTAAAACATGAAAAGTGGTTTGAGCTTAGTTTTTACTTTTTTGTGCTCTGGTCCAAATATGAAAAATATTTCGAGTGCTTTTGATACCATTCTTGTGTTCGTTAAACATTTGAGTTAAAAAGGTGTGTCTAACGAGTATAGGTTTATCACTTTATCCGGCCTCGCTAGACTATTTACGAAAAAGGAACCGTGTCAATTTTACTTTTTCCTTTGTCGTACTCAGTTATCAACCATGACAAAGTTGTTCATGGAGTCCTTTTTAAGCTATTTTCAGACTCCTTAAATAGGAAAATATTGCCAAGCGAACTTGATGCTTTCACGCTTGTAAAAGGATTTGAATGATCGTCTCCCTAGTGATAGTTCACCCCTTTTTCAGACCAAGGGGCACTACTTACGAAAAATGTATACTCCAACTAATCATGACTGGAAGAGTTCTCTCCCGTGTTTTTTTACCCTTTTTCGGGCGATGAGGCTAACTTTACGAAAAAGCACTGTTGGAGTCTTCTTTAGTTCTTTTAAGACTCTCTAAACATGAAATGACAACTGATTTTACCTTCTATGGACTCGTTAAATTTTCACATTGAAGGGCCCGCCATGGGACGAACCCCTCCTATCCCAGGTTCGGAAAATATTTGGGATTGGACTCATCTATGAGATGAGATGTAACGAGCATCTAGTTGCCCTCATAAAGCTCGTAAAAAACACATGAGGAACTCATCGTTCATGATGGGGAAAAAGGAAAGCTTTTGTATTACACCTTTATCTGTGGCAGTACTTAGTCATTCTTGAACATGGCCCTCATTTGCATTTGCATACAGTACTTGGATCATCTATTTGTCCTCGAGTTCTGATTACTTCCTGAGGATTGTTACTCCTTTGAATCGTTCAAATAAAGCTTCCACCATTAGTTTCATTAGGAGTTAGTGTCGTACTCACCATGTCAATAATGCCAAGTCATGCCATGCCCATGTTCAATAATACTCTCGCTATTCATTTTCTACAGTCAGTACACCTTCCATCATGTTGTTCTACTTTGAGTCAATCACGCATGTTACTGTACCATCTGACCCACTCTACACATCCTTTGTTGCGTTTCGTGTCGATGATGGGGGATTCATCATGGCCCTACTTCGATGGATTCATCCTTTTCAACTTCAGCTCATCATCCAAGGATTGAATCTAGAAACCAACCAAGTACCTTGGCCCTACATGCCTCAATGGAAGGTTACCTTGCTTTCAACATGAGTTTACATCATTGACTCTTGATTGAAAGATTTCATCTTGCATTCGACCTCAACTCATTTATTCACGCTTGGTGATATGTACTGTGGTACCTTGGGGATCATTGACATCAATGGTGATTTTCCTCGTACTTGTTAATGGTATACATCAATAACTGGTAATCAAGTGGTTTCTATCATGTTCGATGTCAAGAAATTTGTAATCACATGGATAGATTCGGATCATTGTGGGTTCAGCTTGAAGACCCTGCGAAATCATGTTTTACCCAGGTTGAGATGGAGTTCGTATTTGAGTCATATTGCATAGATCCACATTTGTATTGGTCATGGCTGTGTTACCATCTCATCATGGATCTACGCTTGTGTCTAGTAGCCATGATTGTGTTCAGCCAGTCATTACTACCATGGATCTGCATTGTATTGGTCGGTAGCCATGTTGTACATCATATGAGATTGCCAGTTCAGAGTCAGTTGTACTGTAGCAGCATTCTTCATCTGACAAGTCATTTTCCATTCTCTTTGTCAAAGCATTTCACCTATCTGATATTTCAACAGCTTCATGCTTTGGGGGGCATTCTGTTACACCTGAAATCCTACCATCATGTGATTCAGTGTATACACCCTTAAAGTTCCATTGGCTAAGTCATTTACCTAGGAAAGACACCACTATTTTTTGTGCTAGGTTCTAAGAGGTCATCGCAGGTTGCACTCATGCAACCTGCGACGTTGCACCTTGCTCCATTACAGGGTGCGACGAAGTCAGTTAAATGGAAAAAATAGCTTCTTCGAGCTCATTCTCGAAGGTTGCTGACTTGGATCCCTATCCCTGACCTGTTGGGGGAGCTGGCCTTCGATTCCTAACCTCTTGGAAGGATCCCCTATCTCTCGCCTACCATATCTCAACCTACCCTATCCACTTAGTCCTATATATGTAAAGCTCTACCCCTTTCCAAAGGGAGGAAGTCTATGGTACTCTTATGTTGGTGAAATTAGGCTCAATAGATCTAGCACTCTAGCTTGGGAGACATCCACTTCTCTCTAGGAGCTTTGGCATGGCTTGTCGAAAGGAGCTTGTAATGTTAAGGAAATGGTTCTAATCCTCTTTTCTATTGTACTCTCCACTTTTCAATACAGTTAATACAATTGCTTTCCATGAATGTTATCGCATTAATGATGTTTAGAGTTTTCCTCCTTAACTATTAACTTAGATCTATCATATGAAATGTATGCTTTCACTATTCTTGATCTATTACATGTTCAATAGGGTCTAGTTGCTTGAGATCTGGCAGCGCTGGAGCATTGGATTAACGAAGGAGAAAGGGATCTACAAATTTATCATAAACAATATATTTTTTCATTTGCACTTCTATTAGATCTAGGAAAGTATTTTGTGTTCTGTCCTATTTGTTCTAGACTTATGTTAAGCTAGGGAGATCAGGCCTTGAGTCCTCTCTCGGTGGATTGTCCGTCAAATAGTGTCATTTAGGGTTCCAATCACCCCCTGATATTCCGCGGCGTTGTTGGTTGCGAAACCTAGACAAATTCCCCCTGAGCTAATAATATCGTTGGTGGGAGACTAAAGCATCCAGGTTGCTGAAGCAAGGTTACGGGTAAGACAGCTGGCGCCGTTCGGGAATCGGTAGCAAGTTGCCATCTACACATGCAGACAAAACATGGTATAAGAAGCGAAAACAAGATCTAGACACACTAAACAAAAGCATCACACCACACAAAATCACACACGCCATTTACAGTATATACAACGTACTTATGCATGGAAAACTCAGGCATAGTACCTCTTCAGGTAAAGCCCATTGCGGGGTTCACCTAAAGATATCCTATCGTAGTCTTCTAGTTCATAGGATCCCTTCTCTAGAACATGCTTTTCTATGTAGGTCCATGCCACATGGACTCGAACTTTCCTACCCCTAGCTTGTCATGTCATTGGTCATATGTGAGGACCAAATCACCCTCGCTATAGACGCGAGGTTCTACCAATTTTCATACTGCAATTTGATGCGTTTCTTATGTGCCTCATTGGCAACAGCGACATCACGACGAGCCTTGTCGAGTTTTTCCAGGTATAGGAAGTGTTATTCCTCAACAGTAGTGTTAGGGAGAAGTTCAACTGCAAGTTTGAGGGATGAAATCTCACACTCTATTGGTAGGACTGCCTCCAATCCATAAACTAATTGGAAAGGGGTAAATCCAGTGGCGGTCTTAACGGAAGTTTGATAAGCCCATAGTGCAGAAAAGAGCATGTTATGCCAGTTGGACTTGTGCGTACCCACCATACATTGGATCATGGATTTCAAGACCTTGTTAATGGCCTCTACTTTTCCATTGGACTATGGGTAGTAAGGTGTTGATTTTTCATGGAAAAAACCCAATCTAGTGCTCAATTCATGAACCATGTGGTTTTGAAAGTGAGAACCATGGTTAATAACTATAGCTTGAGGAAATCTGAACCGTGCTATAACGTGATTGAACATGAAGAGTGAGGCAGTTTTGTCGTCATCCATGTATGTAGGCATAGCCTCGACCCACTTTGTAAAGTAATCGATGGCTACTATGACGTAACCATGCCCCCTGGCCGAGGTAGGCTTACAGTGCATGAATTCAATGCCCCATTTAGCAAAGGGGCCAACGACAATAATAGGGCATAATGAGGTTGGGTGAGTGCACTTTTTCATTTGAAAATGCTAGCATGGAGGACATTTTAATAATACAATCTTTAATGATGGAGGGCCAATAATATCCCACGCAAAGTATCTTCTGGGCTGTAGCCATCCTAGAGAGATGACTGCCACACGCCCCAGCGTGACAGTCATTTAAGACGTGTTTAGCCTCCTCATGAGTGAGACAACGTCGAAGAATAGAATTGATACCACGATGGTACAAGGTATCACTGATGATCAGGTAATACTTTTCATGGTGGCGTATTCTACAACAATCATCACGACACAGTTGGGGGCTGAAATGTTGGGTTTGAAGATATAAAGTAATATCTCCATACCACGGATCAGACATGCTGATGAGGAACAATGATTCATATGGAAGAGAATCATTGGGCTCAAATTCGACAACAACGCGGGGAAAATCACAAATCAACTCGGCAAACACCAAATACTTTTTGTACTTAGCTTTTTCGAATAGGAGGTCAAATTCCTGCAGTATCACGATCCAGCGTGAAAACTTGCCCCCAAGTACCTGGCATGTCAAAACGTGGTACATGGGTTTCGAATCGGCGATGATGGTGGTGGTGCGAAGCAATATGTAATGTCGAAACTTTTGGATGACAATAACTTCCACGAGAGTGAGTTTCTCAACATGTGAGTAACGAGTTTCGGTGTCAAATATAAGACCCTTACTTAAGTAATATATCACATGTTCCTGGGCATTGTTGTCTTCTTGTACCAAGACCATGGAGATCATGGTGGCAGAAGTGGCAATATAAAGGATATAATCCTTGTAGTAATTGGGCAGTTGGAGCACAAGGGCGTGCGTAATAGCATGTTTGAGGCTATTGAAGGATCGTTGCGTTTGCTGATCCCAAATGAAAGGTACGTCCTTCTTGAATAGTCTCATGTAACCCTGCGTCTTTTGCGTGAAATTATAGAAAAAAACGTCGTAAGTAAGTTGCTTTCCATTGCAAACTTTGAAGTTCCGTGATGTCAGTAGGAGGTGGGAGAGTGACAATGGCTTCCACCTTCAAGGGATCAATGCGGATCCCATATTTTAAGAAAATGAAACTGAGGAGGCATCCAGACTCGATGTAGAAGACACACTTGTGAGGTTTCAGGAGGATGTTATACCGCCTGCATCTGAGGAAGACCACCGTCAGATGATCAATGTGGTACTGAAGCTGCCATGAATGGGCAAGGATATCATCCAAGTAGGGTTCCACAAAGTCCTTCACATCATGAAAGGCATATTACATGGCACGTTGGAATGTGGCGCTACCATTTTTTAGACCAAAAGGGAGCTTGCGATAAGCAAACGTACCCTAAGGACAGATGAAAGTTGTCTTTTGTTGATCAACTGGGTGGATCTCAATCTGGTTGTAACCAAAAAATCCATCCATAAAAGAGAAAATGACACTTCCAGCACAATTGTCATTGATCTAGTCGATAAAGGGAGTCGAGTAATTGTCCTTACGACAAGCCTTGTTGAGATCCCAATAATCGACACAGACATGAATGGTACCCTTCTTTTTAGCTACAGGGACGACGTTTGAGACCCATTCGGTGAGTGGGATAGGGTAGATGAAACAAGCCTTCAAGAGATTTTCAATCTCTGCCTTGATTGCTGCAGTCTTTTGAGGGTGTACTGGTCGCAACTTTTGCTAGACTGGTTTAGCATCAGGATAGGGTTGAATTGCGTGTGAAACAATAGCGGGGTCTATACCAGGCATCTCCTCGTAGGTCCAAGCAAACACGCCTCGAAATTGCTTGAACAAAGCCATGAACATTATAATCTCTTTAGGGGAACACTTCTGGCCTAAACGAATGTGTTCCACTACACCAGGAGTAACCGATATGTTGACCGAAATGGTAGGTTCAATGTTGGCCAAGTTGCCTTCAGAATCTGTTTGACACGTGAGTATCGGGGACTGAGGGCAAGGGTGGACATCCGGTGTAAAGGTGGTGGTGATGCTATTCTCCATAGTATCCAATGGGGGAAGGAAAGACGATCGATGATGGAGGTATTCCCACGGAGGGTCATCCACATTCATGATTTCCATAATGGACTCGTCATAATGGAAAGTCCGGAGCAGAGGATCAGGTAGGGATGATGTTCGTTGCAGAGAACATCATGTGGAGGCCACAACTAAGTGGTCCTTGGATGCTGATTGGATAGCCTCATAAGAGAGTTTAGTGGGTGAAAGAGGAATGGTGTCTCCAATCAGGTGTGTAGTGGCTTCATCAGATACAAGCCATTGATCAGTAGAGTTAGGGATAGACAAAATCCTGAAGTAGATCATGTTCACCATGGCAACATTATTAGGGGGATCTGAGGTTGGAAAGATGCCCATAAGGGATGAGTCCTTGATGAGGTTGACCCCCACACTCTCATATAGCTGCGAAGATTGTCCAAGTAATTGAACATTATCGCCCGGATGAGTAGCGGTGTCAGGTGTACATAAATCCAGTTGGTCAACAGTGACAATTCGGCCTTGGTGGGGGAATTGTACTATGTGGAAGACAGATGATGCAACCACAGTGATGGTGTAAAACAAATTACGACCAAGCATAATATTATAATCTAATGGGGCAGAGACAATCTCCACGTTAATGGTTGCGGTCTTACCCCCCAACTCGACTGCTAAGGTTTGTAACATCCCATGAGGTTGAAAGCCATGTCTGCCGAATGCTTTCAAGGTGGTGGGAGAACGGTTCAACTCAGGAGAGCCAATGGATCTCCAACACGAAATTGACATGACCGAGGTAGAGGAACCTTCGTCCAAGATGGTACGATGGATTGTCTTCCCAACAATGTTTGTGGCCACTTGAAATCCCAACTGATGGGAAAGCCTCAGCTTAAAGTACTCTAACCGGAACATGATGGTATTAGAAGAATCCAGATCAACCGCACCGATGGCAGGGAAGAGAGTCTTGCATTCGTTAGGGAACTTCTGCGAGACCTTGATCGTCGAAATAGCACAAGGAGCTTGTGTTAGGTCCTCTACGATATTGTAGTTTTGAGCTTCCCTAGCGTTGGGATTGAAGACGGCTCTTCGAATCGTGCTCTTGGGAGGACGCAACACTGACTCTAAAGAAGGTTTCTCGATGGTGAGAGAAGCATGTGGTATGGTGATGTCGGGAATAGAAGTCGAAGCTTTTTCAGCATTACTTCCAACGGGTTCCTTCTGAGGGATGGAGTCATACGAACGGGAACGTGTGTTCAAGTTTATGGTCTCACTACGCATCATGAGAACATGTGTGGTGGAGGATGCCTCTCCTTGGGAAGGAGAGGTTTGTATGATCAGTTGTTGGTTCTAATTGGGGAAGGGATCATTGAGAACTGCGGTAGTAGAGTTTCCTTTGAGAAACTTCTGAACTTCGTCTCGGTGGGGACATTCCTTTTAGAAATGGTCTCCACCGCACAACAAACAAGGATACTTCAACTTCCTCTTTTGTTTGGTGTCTTCGGGAATGGGATTGGGCTCCTGTTGGTTAGAATATTTCTTAGGTTTCCCTTTGGTTTTCTTCAAACTACCGGATTTCTAAGATGAAGCTAATTGCACAGAATTCACCTCTTGGGTGGAGGCAGGAGCAGTGGACTTGGTAGTGTTGTGGCCAGCTTGTGGTGGTGATGGGGAAGAACCTTAGGGGTTTGACAAGCCACCGGTTTGAGTAGAAGGATGGGAGGTAAGGGAACCAATGATGCCATCAGCCTGTGGTCCCTTAGGTGGTTTCACAGAGTCATACGTAGGGTGAGGTGCGTTGGGAACAAATTCATACAATGTGTCGGATTGAGCATAGACCAAGTCTAAGTAATGGGCATGGGAAATGGCATGTTACTCAGTGACGGCCCCTCCCATAGCTACGTCTCGAGCTACGACAGGTAAAAGTGACTTTGTGAACCAGTCAGCTAAGAGTTGGTCTGGAATATGAGCCTTAATACGACGTTGTCTTTGTCGCCATTCATGAATATGATCTGAAATATGAGTGGCAGTGTTCTGGCGAACGGAGGTCAATAAGTCCGTACCAGTCTCATAGAGAATGGGTAACTGGATGTGGGTCAAAAATGACATAGCAAGAGATCAAAAATCTTGAAAAGAATTGGGCGATAGTTCAATATACCACTTGGAAGCTGGGCCGGTGAGAGTCCGTTGAAATAACCTAAGACGGATCGAGTCATCCATCAAGGAGTTCGATGAACACCATGAATGGTATGTCATCACATGGTTTTTTGGATCCTCACTAGGCTTTCCATCAAATTTGGGAATATCTTATGGTAGTTTCACCAAAATGGGTGGCCTGTTATGTTCGTGGAATATGGTATCATTGGTCAGACGAGACATGTTGGGTAAGTCCAAAGTAGCCAAAATGGCAGCTGTTGGTTCAGTTGGGGGCACTGATAGTACTAATAGGGCATGTTTGGACCGATAGGACCTTGAATCGACTGGTTGTAAGGTGTTCCTAGAGGAAACTGACCATAAGGGGGTATGCTGCCCCGGACCATATGTAGGTCCGCCACCATAATAAGGTGGTCCATTACCATAGGCTGGGGGTCCACCTCCACCGGTGAGAGGGGGAGGGATGCCTCCGAATGGTGGGGGTCCATTGCTACCACCGGTATAGGATGGAACTCCACCACCTCCTCCGGGAGGAGGTGGTGGTCCGCCACTGCCACCAGGATAGGATGGACCTCCACCACCTCCACCGAGAGGAGTTGGTGGTCCACCACTGCCGCTAGAAGGGTAAGGGACTCCTCTTCCACCTCCACCAAGATAGGATGGTCCTCCACCAACTCCACCAAGATAGGATGGTCCTCCACCACCACCACGAGGATGGGATGGTCCTCCACCATCGGGGGGGGTGTCCCTCTACCTCCACCTGAAGGGGGAGGGGCTCCACCTCCGTCAACAGGGGGTGGGCCATGGTTTCCAGAATGAGGTGGTCCTCCTCTAGAAGGTAGAGGTCCGCCTCCTCTCGAATTCTGTGTGGGTCCACTGCCTCCAACGGCAAGTGGGGCTGGACCAAATGGGGGTGGTGGGACTTGAGGGACTGTAGGTGGGGGTCCATGTTGTAAAAAAAAATTCTACCCCCATAGAGTGTATGGATTTCCAGGATAAGATATCCCATACAGTGCGTTTCCAAGATTGAGTTGTCTCGACATAGGGTTAAGATAACCTGGATACAATTGATTCCATGGTGGTTGAATTACATTAGATGGTCCACCAACATGGGATAATCCCATGGTGGAAGGTCTGACAGGTAGGGAAGGGCCGATGGGAACTCCGCCTCCAGTATTATGGTGAGGAGATGGGGGTTTCCCCCAAAAAACAACTTGTTGAACACTAATCAAAGGTTGACCCAATGCGGGTTGTTGATTATCTACTGCTGGATGAACATTACTGATAAGGAAGGTAGGGAGTAAAGAGTATCCTCCCCGTGAGTTTTGGGGTGGGGGAGGAATGGGTAACGTAACCACGATAGTAACAGGTGTGTTGGACTGTTGTCCTTCAACATGTTGAGTCATTTGAGGTATAGAACTGGTCTACTGTCTAGGGGGTATATGTGTAGGAAGTGAGGGTTGACAAGGTTTAGAAGTGGTCACATGTTCAGTAGATGATTCCGGTGAGTCAAAAGATAAATAACGACTTGGGAGTGGTTGATAAGGCGGTAACATTAGGTCTTCAGCCCTTCGTAAAAGACTTTGTCTTCGAAACCCCTCCGCCATAACACGTAATCGAGTCAACTATTCACGATAAGTTATTAGGGGGTCGTCAGGAGTAGCCCAACTGGGTGGGGATGCAATGGCAAAATGATCCACTGGGTGTCCTAGAGATGAAGTCCAAATAGTTGCAGCTGGACCAACAGCTAATTCAGGGTTGTCCTAGGGTGTATTTAACCATTCCATCAATCCAGGGTCTCCCTGTAAAACGGGAGGTGAGTCTTGTGAAGTGGAAGTTTGCGCCTCCTCACCCTGTGGGGGGTTGGAGGTAGGTGAATCTGGAAGGAACATGTGTGCTCCAATATTCAAAGTGGGGTTTTCTAATTTAGGTTACATGACCATGGCGTGTGGGTCCATTCTTACCCTCGAACTTACCTCCTGGTTAAGGGGATATTCAGGTGGTAAGTTGAAAATTATGCGATACCTTCTCCAAGGAAAGTCAACTAGAGTGACTGAAACAGATTTTATCCTAGGGTAATCTAAAAAAAAGAAAAACAGTCTAGAAAAACCTACACAAACTAAGGCCACAAGCAAACTTATGTAATAGGTGTGGATTCAAATTTCTGGAACCTCACGGGTTTGTCAAGGCTTCGCAACTCGCTATATACCGTAGGGTCCAACAGTAAAATGCGACAAGAAGGATTGGGACCACACCCTTTCCTAAATACCCGACTACCTGGACGACACGTGCATAGTAATCTCCCCGAGTGTTGTTCTCGGTGTATTGCTCTGCCAAGACGGCCAAATGCATAGCGTAGTTGGTTTCAGGAATCCTAATGGTGTCTCCCGATATACTCAAGGTATGTGGGAGCTCAAATCCGTAGCCTAACCACCAATCTCTCACTTTCTCTCTCTCCCTCTAAAATTCTAATATCTACTCTCTCTCTCTCTCTAAATTCCTAGCCACCAATCTCTCTCTCTCTCTAAACCATTAAGCACCAATCTCTTTTCTCTATAAACCCCTTACCACCAATCTCTCTCTTTCTCTCCCTCTCTTTCTCTAAACCCCAAACCTTTTGTCTCCCTCTCTCTCTCTCTCTAAACCCAAATCCCCCAATCTCACTCTTTCTATCTCTTTCTGTTGGAGCATAGGCCGCAGCTATGGCAAAGCTACCAATTTTGAGGAAAAGCACCATTTTTGGGCAGAAATGAACAGTGCACGGTATGGTGCCAGATGGATGAGCTCACCGCAGATTGCGGGACGGAAATCGCGGAGCTCGCGTGCACATCAAGGGAAAGAGTAAATAAGGTGGCTTAGTAGAAATCTCAACCACCACAATAAATGAAGCAGCGGAAGAGGGCTCAACTACCCTCATTAAGGCAAAGTACAGGAGTTATGGTTACTCGGACCAAGGAAGAGCAACGGGCCGAAGCATTGAAGGCGAAGGACAAGGAGAAAAGAATGATGAAGCGACGCCCATACCCACGATCCACGCCAGAAATCACGGAGTCTGCAGGAAGCTGCAATGTGACTGCAAGAGGCGCCTACAGTACACCTAGCCGTGTCAGTGGTTAGGGTTTTTGGGGATCACTGTTGCGAAAGGCCCACAGTTTTGTAAAGGTGTGACCCTCAAGGCCACCTATATATATCTGTAATTGGGAAGGTTAGAAGGTTAGAAGGTGAGAAGGTTACACAGACAGTCTCAGCTGATGTCTGAGTCTTTTGTATTACTGTATTCTGTAAAGCCATTAAGAATCATTGTATGTATGTATGAAGGCCGCGATCTCGCAGGAGACCACTTGGTGTAAAGGCCATTGTATGTATCAGTCGCAAGAGGACTAAGGGGAATGTAATTGTATGTCTTTGTCATTGTAATACCTGTAGAAAAAGAGAATAGATCTAAGAGAAGGGCTCCCAGCTGTGTGCGTGGAGTTTCCCAGAAATATCTAAGGCTGCAGCTGTGTGCGTAGCAGAACTGTGTTAGCCCCATCTAAAGATAATATAAACAATCCTGTGGATGTAGATTCCCTCCTGGAGGTGAACTACCTAATTCTAGTTGTCGTGGTGATGCTTTATGTGACTGCATTTCTTTGCTTTACTGTCTATGCTTCTATGGATGTTTTGCTATCTTTATGAATGAGTACATAGAGTAAATCCTCGAAGCTCCCTTAGAAGCGTACTTGTGCATAGTTAAAGGAGTTTGAGAACACTGTCATCATAGTGCTTAAAGTGTCTGTTGCTACGCCAAGGCGCAAGGGCTCCAAGAGGTGATACATAGTGTATCGAACGTAGTGGGTAAACGCTTCGTGCGCAGGCACGGAGCCACTGCGCAGCTAGGCTGGGAAGAGTGAGTTCCAGCGCTGTAGTGTTGTGAGGTCTGTGGAAGAGTAAGATGTTCTGCTCCGGGGTATCCTCCCGGAAAGGAAAGGAAGAAGACTGTAGTCTCCACATCACCTAGGTTAAGGAAACTTGATTCCTTAGCCCCCCCTATAGCCACTTCGAGTGAGACTTCGGGCTGCTATGCAGCTCGTTGCCGAAAGGGTCAGTGCGCCAAAGGGGTGTTTGTTGCTGCGCATCCTGAAAACCCAGGTTTGTCCAAAAAAGCATCCAACAAATGGTTCCGTTGCCTTGAGACTTGTTATTCCGGCAAAGTGCGAAATTGATGCAGAACCTAGAGAAAAAGGGATCCAACAAATGGTTCCGTTGCCTTGAGACTTGTTATTCCGGCGATGTGCGAGATTGATGCGGAACCTAGAGAAAAAGGGAGCCAACAAATGATTCGATTGCCAGCTTTAACCCTATTATTTTGAAGGCAATGTGGTGCTGGAATCCTACAGCTAAAGAAATTCAAGAGTGGTTTGATTCAAAGGCTAGAGAGTTCGCTGAACGTGAAAATAGAAGCCCACGCATCTCTATACTTACAGAACCACATGCAAGAAATTAACAGGTCACACACCTTTCAACTTGGTGTATGGACAAGAAGCAGTCATGCCCATGGAATACATTGTTCCCAGTCTCAGAATTGCTCAAATTACAGAAATGTCAGATACTGATACTATGAGTGAAAGGCTGTCACAATTGGTTTCCTTAGAAGAAGACAGGCTTTTAGCTAGATTCCATCAACAAGTGCAGAAGGCGAGACAGAAAGCTTGGAATGACAGGCATATTATGTTGAGATATTGTAACTTCAAAGAATATTATATTTGTACTTTATTATTCCGGAGATGATTCATTCCTCTGTGAAGATCTTATTGTATATCCGGAGATGTTTATTCCTCCGTCGGAATGTGGTAACTTGGGTTATTAGACTTCGCTAGTGGGGGTCGGCCCTATATGTGTTATGTGGTTCAAAGGGTTATTAGACCATCCTAGAGGGGTCGTCCCAGTCAGTTGTAGTGGGGTATTTAACCCATTGGTTAAATACGAGCCTACGTGTTCTTGTGTAAAAGACAAGTCGGAGTAGTGTATAAATAGAGGAGGTGTATTCCTCATTTGACACACTCACTCACTTGAGAATGGCGCACTTGTGGAGGAGAGGTATTCTATGGAGAAGGAGGAGCTTATGCTCAGGGTTTGCATCTTTGTATATTTCTGGTCATCTATATTGAGGAAGCTTTACTGGGTTTTCTACCCCATGAGGGTTTCCCAGGATAAATCTGTGTCTCTTGTGTTTATGCTGTGCTTGTTGTTTCTTCAGTGATCCTGTATATGCTATTGTTGTGAAATAGAATATAATGCTGCTATTTTCTGTCTTAGCATATTAAATGTTAACATGGTTTCAGAGCTAACCTGAAGGAAGGCAAGGTATGGCACTTACGACACTTGCTTCTCTTGCGACAATTTGAAGGTTAGGGTTTTATATAGAAAAAACCAGTCATCGTGGAACTTTCGCTATAAATCCATTTATGCAAAGGTTCAGGATATAAAACCTTTATAGGTCGTACATAACATCTCCAGGTATCTTTTTTCCAAAGGGCACCCTCAGATTCGTTGTACTTTGTAAGTTATGATCAGTACAAGTTAGGGTTTCTGCCTATTCCAGATCTCAGTCAAAATCAGGTGACCTAGGAAAATAGGTCATAACTTGGGCTAGGAAGCTCCAAATGAAATTTTGTAAACAGTGACAGGTAGTAAACAGACTGTACTATCTTAAGAAACTTTTTCAAAGGCCGAAGTTGAACTAGTGACACATGGCACGCCGTACAAGTTCACTCTCTTGTTTTATCCCATAAATAGGTCACGTTGCGATACTTGGCATAACTTGGGCTAGGAAGCTCCAAATGAAATTTCATAAAAAGTGACAGGTAGTACATAGAATGTACTATCTCAGGAAACATTTTCAGAGACCGAAGTTGAACCAATGAGACGTGGCATTCCGTACAATTTCTCTCTCCTGTTTTACCACATAAACAGGTCACGTTGCGACACTTAGCATAACTCTCTCTCAGAAAATCCAATTGAGGTTAGACCTGTCGGGATGGAAAGATGACAGGTCAGACTACCACAAAAAACGTTTTCAGACCCTGTGGAGCAAAAATTTTGGATTTACAGCAGAAACAATCAGGTACATATTTCTGTCAAAACATAATTATTTTTGGAGCACCTTCATTCATGGCTTCCGGAATTTAGGGTTTCGGAGAAAGTTAGAATTTTTGGAATCGGAATCCACATCTGAATGCTACTCAGAAAAATCGAAATTTAGAGACCAAGATCGAATTTTTTGGTTGGATAGAAGATCGGGCTTGATCAAACCCCAGTTCGGGATTTTGATCGGAAAGATGGAAAATTAGGGCTTCAACAAAAGTTGGAATTTTTGAAGTCTGTAACCACGGCTGGAAGCTCCTCAGAAAAATAAGAGTTTAGAGACTTGGATCAAACCTTTTGATTGGACAAAAGGGTGGGCTTCATCAAACCCTAGTTCGGGTTCCTGTCTAGAAGATCCAGAAGTTTTGAAGGCAATTTTGAGGGGTCAAATTTTGGAGATTTCAAAATTGAAGTATGCTAGTTTGATCAGCTCAGCAAGACACATCCTTCCATCCATTCAGAAGTGTGAAAGTCAAAGATTGAATTTTTAGGGTTTCTCTAGCAAACCCTAATCAAGCTCCAGATCAAGTTTCAGGGGGAGTTGAGGCTAAGGCCTTACATAAGGAGACTACAAGAAGTCTCGACAGGTATGACTTAAGGAGGTTCAGGTATGTCTTCAAATCTGATTCTTGATTAAGTTCATGATGTGTTTGCCTTCATATTAGTACAATCTTGATTAATGTTAGAATTGACTTATCACCCTAGTAATAGTATGAATGCATGTGAATGATCGAAGACATTCATTCAGTAGGGCTGTATGACTGTACTAATGCATTATGGTGTTGTGTGAGGTTGATGTTGTCTGCTAACAAGATACAGGTACATCACAAACGACAAATCAAGTTCCATGACCATGACAACATGAAGACAAAGACTCATCCATAATCTTTGTTCTACTTACGAGGTATGTATGACTTTGTTATATTATGCTTAACCTATGAGACATGCAGGTTCTAGCTCAGGATCTCTAAATCATTGAGGAGATTGTTTAGGTAAGTTGTACATAACTAAGCAGGTATACTAATCCAGGTATGTTTTCCTATGTCAAGTTAGAATCTTACCTTGTGTTAGAATCCCTTATATAAATATACTTGTTATGATTGGTTATGCTTATTCATAAATTTAGTAATCAAGGGTTTATGCATATTATGTCTCTTATCTTGATGATTTAATTAACCAGAAGAGTACTATGATCAAACAATAATATGCATGAGTATAAGAAGACTTCCTTGAAACCCGGAATACTAATGATCATGACTATACATATTCAAGATTATTTATAATTAGAATGTTTTGAGAATATTGAGAATATACTAATGAATGTATGTTTGTGTATGAGATCATGATGATGACACTAGTGCACACTTGAGCATGCACAGTGGTACAGAATGAATAGAAGTTCAAAATACATATAGAAGATCAAGCGGGAAGCAACCACACAAACATAAAAGATAAGTACTTGAGATAATTAATGATATTGCTTGTATGCATATTTGTATTCCTAGAATATATCATGCTAAATGTAAACATTCATAGAGCATTGAACAATATACTACTAATATGCATATGATTGGTAAGTTGGACAAACATTCCATTTTTGCTTGTCTAGAATGAAACCTCTTTGCTGACATGCTGAGAGCTGTGCACACTCTCGATAGTATGTTCTGGTAGAGATGGAAGGCATCTAGATAGCCACTGTATGCATACAGGATATGGGAAAGTGTTGTGCCAAAGTATTGGTCAATATAGTTGCATAACTATGTAAATGATGTCTGTATGCATAATAGGTTATCATGTAGACATGACTTCATGATTATAAAGTATTACTAATCATGTACTAATTTTGTTTTGTAGGAAAGATCATGAAGAATGATGAACATCGAACAAGTGATGGATGTTCAACAAGAAGATTTACAAATCAAACAAAATATAGAAGGCTCATGGATAGAAGATTCTCTTAGAAAGAGGAAGAGAATCATAACAAGATGTTTGCTCCAAGTGGATAAATAAGACCATTCTCTTAATGATGTAATTAAAGAAGAAATGTGAATCAGGTTCTGTATGGGTACCCAGGATCGATAGTAAATTGATGAGCTTAATGATCACCATGGGTGATGTGGCTCTCAACCTTTGCTACAAGGTTGAATATGGTTTCTATACACAGATAACATGGATGCAAGAAGGAACTCACCACAGAGTTCAAATGATGTTGAGGCTCATATCAGTAGACCCATCTAATGAGAGATGGCACAGATAGATGGATGCATAAATGAAAATGAAAGATCTTAGATTGATGCATTACTTCCTAGGTATGGAAGTATGGCAAGGCTCAGAAGGAATCTTTCTCAACCAAGGAAAGTATGCTGAGAAATATTAAAAGGACTTGATGTGTTGGTATGGCCACTCTTGAAGTTGTTAGCAGATGACTCATCAGAGTTAGTGGATAGAACTCTGAACAGACAAAATACTGATTCATTGATGTGTCTAACGAATACTAGGTCAGATATATGCTTTGCTGTGAACACCTTGAGTCAGTATCTAGTGGAAACTAGATGTGTTCACCTAATAAGATGCAAATCATGTGATATGGTACCTAAAGGATACAATAGACTTTGATCTATGTTATCTTGGAGATCATGACTTCAGATGGCTACACAGATGATGATTGGGCAGAAAGTGTATCAGACAGGAAGAGCACATCGAGAGGATGTTATTGTCTGGGATCAACCATGATCTCGTGGTTAAGCAGGAAATAATCTAGTGTGACTCTTAGCACAAGCAGAATATATGGCTGCTTGCTCTGCTAAGTTATGAAGCAGTATGGCTTCATGATTGTTTGACTTAGAGATAGACCCAACTATGATCCTATGTGACAAACATAGTTGTATCAAGATGGTAGAGAATATAGTGTTCCAAGATATGGTGCAGAAAGGAACCAAAAGTTTGAATTTGTAACAAGTTACCAATGTACTAACCAAACTTCTACCGATCCGATGTACTAACCAAACCTCTACCTCAAGTAAAGTTTTCCGAGACAAACTTAATATAGTTCAGAAGGACCCTCCTCGAAAGGGGGAGTGATGTGATAACTCATGATGAGATTGCCTGCATCGACAGTAAGGTCGATGATGAGGATACCTATATTAGTGATGCCGACAGAGAGGTTGGTGGATGGTCCTTAGACAAGGTCTAAGGTGACAAGGGGATTGCATCATCCTTGAACATATGTTCTAAAGAGAGCCGTAGATGTATGTCTTCGAGAATGAAGTCCTTGGTGGACATGATAGGATTGCATAATCCTCAAGAGAGCCGTAGACATATGTCTTCGAGAATGAAGTCCTTGGTGGACATGATAGGATTGCATCATCCTCAAGAGACTCGTAAACGTATGTCTTCGAGAATGAAGTCCTTGTTGGACATGATAGGATTGCATCATCCTGAAGAGAGTCGTAGACATGATGTCTCCGAGAATGAAGTCCTTGGTGGACAGAATAGGATTGCATCATCCTGAAGAGAGCCGTAGACATGATGTCTCCGAAAATGAAGTCCTTGGTGGACAGAATAGGATTACATCATCCTAAAGAGAGCTGTAGATAGATGTCTCCGAGAACAAAATCCTGAATGAACAGGTAAGGGGATTGTATCGTCCTCGGACTTTAGTCCTGTGAATTGAGCCGTAGACAAGATGTCTCCGAGAACAAACTCCTGAATGAACAGGTAAGGGGATTGTATCGTCCTCGGACTTTAGTCCTATGAATTGAGCCGTTGACAAGATGTCTTCGAGAAAAAAAATCCTGAATGAACAGGTAAGGGGATTGTATCATCCTCGGACTTTAGTCCTGTGAATTGAGCCGTAGACAAGATGTCTTCGAGAACAAAATCCTGAATGAACAGGTAAGGGGATTGTATTGTCCTCGGACTTTAGTCCTGTGAATTTAGCCGTAGACAAGATGTCTCCGAGAACAAAATCCTGAATGAATAGGTAAGGGGATTGGATCGTCCTCGGACTTTGGTCCTGTGAATTGAGCCGTAGACAAGATGTCTTCGAGAATAAAATCTTGAATGAACAGGTAAGGGGATTGGATCGTCCTCAGACTTTGGTCCTGTGAATTGAGCCGTAGACAAGATGTATTCGAGAATAAAATCCTGAATGAACAGGTAAGGGGATTAGATCGTCCTCGGACTTTGGTCCTGTGAATTGAGCCGTAGACAAGATGTCTCCGAGAATAAAAATCCTGAATGAACAGGTAAGGGGATTGGATCATCCTCGGACCTTGGTCCTGTGAATTGAGCCGTAGACATGAGGTCTACAAGAATTGAATGATAGGACTGGATCGTCCCTGTACTTCGGTTCAAAAGGTACATGATAGGACTGGATCATCCCTGGAGCTCGGTTCAAAAGGTACATGATAGGACTGGATCATCCCTGGACCTTGGTTCAAAAGGTACATGATAGGACTGGATCGTCCCTGGACATCGGTTCAAAAGGTACATGATAGGACTGGATCGTCCCTGGACCTCGGTTCAAAAGGTACATGATAGGACTGGATCGTCCCTGGACCTCGGTTCAAAAGGTACATGATAGGACTGGATCATCCCTGGACCTCATTTCAAAAGGTACATGATAGGACTGGATCGTCCCTGGACTTCGATTCAAAAGGTACATGGTAGGACTGGATCATCCTTGGACCTCGCTTCAAAAGGTACATGACTGGATTGTATCATCCATGGACCTATGTCCTAAAGAGAGCGGGATTGATCATCCTGTAATACGATTGTGTGTGTTGCAGGATATGCTACTATGTATTAGTGAGAATACATGCTTTTGATGATAGATGTATTGGTGAGAATACATGCTTTTGATGATAGATGTATTGGTGAGAATACATGCTTTTGATGATAGATGTATTGGTGAGAATACATGCTTTTGATGATAGATGTATTGGTGAGAATACATGCTTTTGATGATAGATGTATTAGTGAGAATACATGTTTTGATGATAGATGTATCAGTGTGGATACTAATGCAGATGATCGAGATGCTATAGATCGAGATGATCCAGATGCTGATGCCGTAGATCGTGATGATCCAGATGCTGTAGATTGAGATGATCCAGATGCTGTAAGTTCAAGATGATCCAGATGTTGTAGATCGAGATGATTTAGATGTTGTAGATCGAGATGATCCAGATGCTGATGCTGTAGATTGTGATGATCCAGATGCTATAGATTGAGATGATCCAGATGCTGTAAGATCGAGATGATCCAGATGTTGTAGGTCGAGATGATTTAGATGTTGTAGATCGAGATGATCCAGATGCTGATGCTATAGATCGTGATGATCCAGATGTTGTAGATCGAGATGATCCAGATGCTGTAGATCAAGATGATCCAGATGCTATAGATCGTGATGATCCAGATGCTGTAGAGCAAGATGATCCAGAGGCTGTAGATCGATATGATCCAGATGCTGATGATCGTATGATGATGATGCTGATGATCACGAGGATCCAGATGTTGATGTTGTTGTAGCCGTTCGAAGTGCTACAGAAGATAAAGACTCAGTACTGAAGATGTTGATGTTCCAGTATTGAAGATGTTCCAGTAACTGCTCGAGTTACTGATGATGTTGAGAAAGCTTCCAATGATTTATAGATGTATCATGTATGATGTTAATGACTCCTTGCTCATGCAGATGTTGTTATAATATCCTTCTCGTTAAGGGGGAGTGTTGAGATATTGTAACTTCAACTTTATTATTTCAGAGATGATTCATTCCTCCATGAAGATCTTATTGTATATCTGGAGATGTTTATTCCTCCGTCGGAATGTGGTAACTTCGGTTATTAGACTTCCCTAGTGGGGGTCGGCCCTTTATGTGTTATGTGGGTCAAAGGGTTATTAGACCATCCTAGAGGGGTCGGCCAAGTCAGTTTTAGTGGGGTATTTAACCCATTGGTTAAATATGAGCCTACGTGTTCTTGTGTAAAAGACAAGTCAAAGTAGTGTATAAATAGAAGAGGTGTATTCCTCATTTGACACACTCACTCACTTGAGAGTGGCACACTTGTGGAGGAGAGGTCTACTATGGAGAAGGAGGAGCTTATGCTCAGGGTTTGCATCTTTGTATATTGCTGGTCATCTATATTGAGGAAGCTTTACTGGGTTTTCTACGTCATGAGGGTTTCCCAGGATAAATCTGTGTCTCTTATGTTTATGCTGTGCTTGTTGTTTCTTCAGTGATCCTGTATATGATATTGTTGTGAAATGGAATGTAATGTTGCTATTTTCTGTCTTAGCATATTAAATCTTAACATATTAAGAATAAAGTCTTTTAGGAAGGAGACTTGGTACTCCTCTATGATAGTAAATTCATCAAGTTTCCAGGCAATTTCCGTGTACATTGGCTAGGCCCTTTTCAAGTGATGAAGATAACCGAAGGTGGAGCAGTTCATCTTGCGAACCTTAATGGAGAGTTGCTATCCACAATGATCAACGGGAGTCGGCTCAAGCTTTATCGTGACGGCCACTCCGCCTGGTCGACCTAATCAGTTGTTGAAGTTGTGAAGATGTCCAGTGTAGTTGAAAGAGGCATCGCACTTATCAGTCTACACGGAAGTCGCGAGATAGGTTTCAGTCTCTGGCTTCCCGCGCAGTTCCTCGAAGCATTCGCGCAGTCAATAAAGCTTGTTTTGGGCAAGCCCATTTTCACTCTTACGAAGTCCCCCGGGTTGTCAAACTCTCACTCTTGCAGGGTTCCCTGTTGTCTATTTATCGCTCTTGCGGAGTTCTCCTCGCCGTGGAGCCCTCCATGTGCACAGTTACCCATGCTGAAGTTACCCGCCAAAAATTTGAATTGCGGTAGTTCTGTAGCCACGTCTGAGTCTTAATGAAGGATGAGACCGCCATTTAATTGTATTTGCTCTGACAGATTCGGCTTGATTTCCCTAATATACGCATTTAATTAAGGAGCTGAATGCCTTAGCTCATCTCCCGAAGGCTGTCAGAGCCCATCCCTCGCATTTAATGCACCACAAAGGCACGGGGGTAGGGCAGTTGTCAACTCATCTGCTTAGGCGCCAATGGTTATTAGTGCCACTTGTCCGCATTTACTACCACCTTTAGCATAAATACCCCTCATTCGTATATGCTTGGGTTACTTTTCCTTTCTAGTGCATTGTATAGTTGCCCTATTTGAGAGTCTAGGTCATTTTTTTTAGAGCCGTATCGTGCAGACTGTTTTCCCGTTTTCAGAGTTCACATCCTACAGTGGTTATCTTTGGCTAGGGAGGCCAATTGATCTGAATGTGGACCTGATTCACCGATTTACCAGCCTATCTAAGGTTGGTAAGGACCCCAACGTCCATTTCATTGGTAAAGACAAGGACCAAAAGCTTGATGCACAGGTGGTGCAGAAATACAAATTGTCGAGAGGAGGTTGGGATTATGACCTCACTGTAGTTGAAGATGAAGCACTCAGATTCACAGGTAGTTTGCTCACAGGAAGACTTTTAACGAAATGTCGACCTAAAGAAGTTCCTGGAGCTGTTGTAGAGCTTGCAGTTGCAGCTGCGGAGGGTGAGCAATATAACTGGTGTCTCTTCCTCCTGAATACATTCTTAGACGACTGCTGGAACGTTCAGGACACTGCCAATCAGATGTTCCATTTTTCTTGGCTCCTGATCTTGTGTGCCTTTGTCGGGTGGAAGGAACCGCCCAACACTCAATTTCTTTCGCGTCGTTAAAGAGAGGTTACAGGGGTGCACTATGTTAACCTCTAGGATTCTAATAATCCCGTGAAGCGCAAGATGAACCGGGCCGTGTTCTTCAAGTACTACCATCTCCTCCGGGATACCATTCTACAGATGTTGAGGCTTACTAAGGAGACGACAGAAATCTATGGAGCGAAGTTGGTATTTTCTGCCAACTTGCATGAAATCTATTTCCTCCCTCACGGAATTCAATCGAAAGAATGGGCCGTAGGGATCTACCGAATGAATACCCAAGACGTAGAGGACACTGTCAAGTCCATGCCCGATGAATGGAAGCAGACCGCTGAAATTGCTGCCACGATGCCACCCCCTGCGGCGCTAGAGAAAGATAAAGGAAAGGAAAAAGTCACACAAAAGAATGATGAAGGTCCATCAGGACCAGCTACCAAGAAGCAGAAGCTGTCGCACCCCGCAGAAGCAACCGAAGATCCCTTTGAGACCCTTGCCACGGGGATCGACCAGTACTCGAAGGAGCAATTTCAGGCACTACGTGCCTCTCAGGCCAATATCATAAGTGCTCTGGACCTGCAGCTCATGGAGTTGAAAGGTCTCACAGGAAGAGTTGCGCAGACCCATGCGCCAGCATCCGGCTCGCAGGCGCTGCAAGCATCTACAAGCACCGAGCGGGTTGAAGTACCCACAGACAGACACACTGTCATCCACATCCCGCTTGCAAAAATGACACTCCCGGATCCTCTGGCTGCACTGCAGGTAAGCGTAGTCGGCCCTGTTGAAATAAATCTGTCACTAATTCCGTTGGAAACTCTACATTTGGTTCAGGAGCAGGTCTCTACTGAGCTGAGAGCTAGGGATCTCTCCACATTCTATGCCAATCAAAGACTGCAAATGCAGGAAGTAGAGTTAAGGGCAAGCTATAAGGAGATCTCTGCGCAGCTTGAACTTCATGAAGTGCAAGACACTGGGCTAACGAATGTCATCGATGATATCGCCCATGAGCTGCCAGCATCCCAGATTCAACAAGACTGTCCTTTATTTGAGAAAGTACAATGCATCGGCAGAAGGGCGCAAGCCCTAGAACAATAAGTAGTTGCTATGGCTGAGGACCATAGAAAGAAGCTTGCTGAGTTGGAAGCTCGTGTCGTAGTGCCTCCCGTAGATGAGACGCAAGAACGACTTGAAGCACTGCGCATAGCTTCCATCCAAATGCAGCACAAAACAGATGAAGCCCAGCAATTAATGACGCAAGCTATGGAGGCTTGGGCTGAGCTTGAGAAGATCCCTTCCAAAGTTGCCCTTTTGGAACAGGTGGAAGCAACAGAATAGTCTCTAACTATTCTGAGCGAAGAAGCTAAGCCCTTGGAAGGCTTATCCAAAATGAGAAAGATGAGCGAAGTCCGCAAAGTTCAGCAAGAACTGCACAGGCTCAGAAACAAAGATGCTACTCTCTCCAACATCATTCAGCCGTTTATGGATGAGTATGTTGAACTTGCTACCCAAGCAGAGGCCAAGGTCAAAGCATTTGCTGAGTCTCAAGAGTTGGTCGATGGCGTAGAAGGAGAAGAAGCTACTGCAGACATGGTGCAGACAGCTGCGAAGTGCGTGGAAGACATGGACTCCGCTATTGCGCAATGGAAGCAAGCCTTCGCTGCGACCCAAGCCAAGTCAGGTGAACAACTAAAGCGACCGCAAGCTAGTGCGGGTGGCTCGAGGACGAGCCACAAGTAAGTGTTAGGGGCATGTTGGAGCATAGGCCGCAGCTATGGCAAAGCTGCCAATTTTGAGGAAAAGCACCATTTTTGGGCAGAAATGAATAGTGCACAATACGGCGCCAGATGGACGAGCTCACCACAGATTGCGGGCTGAAAATCGTGGAGCTCGCGTGCACGTCAAGGGAAAGAGTAAATAAGGTGGTCGAGTAGAAATCTCAACCACCACAATAAATGAAGCGGCGAAAGAGGGCTCAGCTACCCTCATTAAGGCAAAGTACAGGAGTTATGGTTGCTCGGACCAAGGAAGAGCAACGGGCCAAAGCATTGAAGGTGAAGGACAAGGAGAAAAGAACGATGAAGCGGCGCCCATACCCGTGATCTGCGCCGAAAATCACGGAGTCTGCAGGAAGCTGCAACATGACTGCAAGAGGCGCCTACCGTACACCTAGCTGTGTCAATGGTTAGGGTTTTTGGGGATCACTGTTGGGAAAGGCCCACAGTTTTGTAAAGGTGCGACCCTCAGGGCCACCTATATATATGTGTAATTGGGAAGGTTAGAAGGTTAGAAGGTGAGAAGGTTACACAGACAGTCTAAGTTGATTTCTAAGTCTTTTGTATTACTGTATTCTGTAAAGCCGTTAAGAATCATTGTATGTATGTATGAAGGCCGCGATCTCGCAGGAGATCGCTTGGCGTAAAGGCCATTGTATGTATCAGTCACAAGAGGACTGAGGGGAATGTAATTATATGTCTCTGTCATTGTAATACTTGTAGAAAAAGAGAATAGAACTAAGAGAAGGGCTTCCAGCTGTGTGCGTGGAGTTTCCCAGAAAGATCTAAGGCTGCAGCTGTGTTCGCAACAGAACTGTGTTAGCCCCATCTAAAGATAATATAAACAATCCTGTGGACGTAGATTCCCTCCTAGAGGTGAACTACCTAATTCTAGTTGTCGTGGTGATTCTTTATGTGATTGCATTTCTTTGCTTTACTGTCTATGCTTCTATGAATGTTTCGCTATGTTTATGAATGAGTACGTAGAGTAAATCCTCGAAGCTCCCTTAGAAGCGTACTTGTGCATAGTTGAAGGAGTCTTAGAACACTGTCATCGCAGCGCTTAAAGTGTGTGTTGCTGCGCCGAGGTGAAAGGGCTCCAAGAGGCGATACATAGTGTATCGAATGTAGCGGGTAAACGCTTCATGCGCAGGCGCGGAGCCATTGCGCGGCTAGGATGGGAAGAGTGAGTTCCAGCGCTGTAGCACTGTGAGGTCTGTGGAAGAGTAAGACGTTCCGCTCTGGGGTATCCTCCCGGAAAGGGAAGGAAGAAGACTGTAGTCTCCACATCACCTAGGTTAAGGAAACCTGATTACTTAGCCCCCCTATAGCCACTTCGGGTGAGACTTTGGGCTGCTGCGCAGCTCGTTGCCGAAAGGGCCAGTGCGCCAAAGGGGTGTTTGTTGCTGCGCATCCTGAAAACCCGGGTCTATCCAAAAAAGCAGCCAACACTTTCTCTAAACCCCTAACATTTATTCTCTCTCTCTCTCTAAACCCTTAACCCTAATATCTCTCTCTTTCTACCTAAAACCGTAACCATCATTCTCTCTCCCTCTATCTCTCTCTCTCTAAACCATTAACCGACAATCTCTCTCTATACTGCTAACACCCAATCTCTCTCTCTCTCTCTCTCTCTCTCTAAACCCCTAACCCATAATCTTTCTCTCTCTCTCTCTCTCACTCTCTCCCTCTCTCTAAACCACTAAGCCCCAATATCTCTCTCTCTAAACCGCTAACCACCAATCTCTCTCTGTCTAAACACCTTCTCTCCAATCTCTCTCTCTCGAAACCCCCAACCACTAATCTCTATCTTTCTATCTCTCTCTCTAAACCCCTAACTTTCAATCTCTCTCACTCTCCCCTTCTTTCTCTAAACCTCTATCCTTCAATCTCTCTCTCTCTCTCTAGACCTCAAACCACCAATCTCTCACTTTCTACCTCTCCAAAAGCATGACCTCTAGTCTCTCTATATCTCTCTCTCTCCCTCTCCCTCTCCCTCTCTAAACACCTAATCACCAATTTTTCTCTCCCCCTGTCTAAAAGACAAAGCTCCAATCTCTCTCTCTCTCTCTTTAAGCCCCTAACCACCAATCTCCCCATTTCTCTCTCTCTTTTTCTCTAAACCCATAACCTCCATTCTCTCTCTCTATCTCTAAACCTGTAACCCCCAATACCTCTAATTCTATCTCTCTCTCTCTCTCTAAACCTCTAATCTCCAATCTCTCTTTCTCTCTCTGAATTCCTAACTGCCATTTTCTCTCTCTAAACACTTAACCCCCAATCTCTTAATGTTTCTCCCGAAACCCATAATCACCAATTTCTTTCCCTCTCACTCTCTTTCTTTAATCCCCTAACCCCCAATCCCCCTCTCTCTTTCTCTCTGTCTCTCTCTCTCTAAGCCCCCAACCTCCAATCTCTCTATCTCTCTCTAACTATCTCTCTAAAATGGCTATGGGTTATAAGTTTTAAGAGTTGGGTGTTTAATGATAGATTTTAGGGTTGATGAGAATTAGAGGTTATAAGGGTTAGGGGTTAATTTTTATTTGACTAGACATTTTAGAGGTTAGGATTATAGGGGTTAAGGGATATTAAAGTGTTAGAGAATGGGGGATATATCATTATGTGTTAGGATTTAGGAGTTTTAAGGGCTATACTAGTTTAGGATTATAGTGGGCCAAGAGTTATAATGGTTAGTTGTACTAGGAACTAGGGATTGCAATGGCTAGGGACTAATGGTCAAGGATTTGGGGATTGAGATATAAGGGTCATGGATTTATGGTTAAAAGGATGAATATTTATATGTATAAGAGGATAATGCGAGTTAGTGATTTTGTGTAATACTATATACATATTATAGGTTTTGTGGTTTATAAGGGTTACTAGATAGGGATTATAATGATTAGGGGTTATAGCTATATTGGTGATAAGGGTTAGATGTCAATGGCTATAGGGGTTACATCCTATTATCATTAGTATCACTACTCATAATGTAGGATATGCTTGAGAGGTCGTGCATATTGTACTAAGGCGTTGTTCTTGAACTTGGATGATTACATTCTTATTTTAGGGATTAAAGCCAAGGTTCCATCCCTCAACCATGTATAGGGCCCAAACACCCATACCTATAATCTAAGACATTAGAATGGCCACACCCATATTCATACTTGGAATCAAGGCTAACCTCAGGAAATCCTATGTCATGTCTTTAGGTGTTATTCATGATTAGGGATGACAAAATCACCTAACTCTTGTGGTTAAGGAGAGAAGAGAGGGGTGAGGGAGGGAGGAGGGATTGGGCAGAGTGGAAGAGAGGGGGGGGATTGGGTGGATAGGAAGAGACAGGGGGTGGGGTTATAGAGAGGTAGGGGGGTTTAGGGAGAGATAGAGAAAAATGAAGGTGTCAAAATGAACACGTGCGCGCAAAAATGCGTGCGCGCGGCAATGAATGCGTGCATTTACGCATGTGTGCTAGTATGCGTGCAAGCATTTGTGTGCATGCGAATGTAGATTCAAATTTTTTTTGGCGCCCTTGTAGGTTTGGTACTATCTTTGGATTGCCAAACTTTGAGGCTCGGTTTGAGTTATGGCAAAACACACTAATTTCTGTAACTTCATGTTTTTCACGCTTAGTTCTGCATATGCTCCACTTGTGCACTATTGATGAAATTGCACACACTTGTCGAGCTCTATGTGCAGATTCTAATTATATATTTTTTGAATAGATCGGTTATTGTTTTCTATTTTTAACTCATTTTTAAGGGCACTCATGTCAAACTTGTAGAAAACATAGGTCGTTTATTTGGGCCATAACTTTTGATTGGATTACATATTTCGAAAACAAGAAAAGAACCCGCATAAGAGTAAAAGAATACCTACAAGCTGAAAAAAAAATTGATTGATTATGTTAAGATTATGATGTGGTGGACCAACTGAATGAGCCCGTGGGGGCCAGCTCAAGTGGTAAAAATGAGAAGTTGTAATTGGTTTTAAATGGAAGGTAACATGTTCAAATCCCCCCAATCTTGTCGTGCGCCATAGTTCGGGCCCTGTGGTGCACCTAGGGGTATAGGGGTAGCGATATTGGATCCCTGCACCCCGTGTCACGCGAGTACCGGCCCAACTCTAGTTGTTGATTCCCCTAATACAAAAAAATATGATATGGTGGACCAACACTCGACGATGTCGTTTTAGGGCTTCATTCACTTTCGTAATTAAAAAAAAATATAAAATTAACTTTTAAAATTTTGGAAATTAGCCCTGCACAAGATCTGTTGCCTACGCCTCTACATATTTTTTTCCTCATAATTTGACAATTTACATCACAAACCAGTGGACCAATGCAAACATATGCATTATGTTTTAGAGAAAAAATAACATACCAATATTAAAATAATGACATTTTGGGGTGGTTATACCACTTTTGCGTAAATAAAAGTTACCAAATTCTTTTGTAGATACCCTCTAATAATTCATTTTAATGATCACATTTATGTTTTTCCAATATACAATTGCAACTAACGCGTCATAAGTGGATATTATTACCTTTCACCACCTCGTTAATTATATTCTTAAAAGACACAATAATATTATTATTAACATGGTTGTTGTTAATATATTAATTATAGTTTCTAATAAAAAACAAACAAAAAAAATTAAAACTAATTTAATATAAATTTCATATGACAAATTTATTAACTAAATTTAAAAAATAGTATCATTAAATAAATTTCTATTCATAATGAACCAAATAAAAAGTATTGAGAAACTAATTCAATATAAATTTAACATAATAAATTTACCAACCAAACTTAAAAATTAGTATTAGTGCACAAATTTGATTTGTGTTCATGATAAACTCGTTTCCACTTATAAATATTAGAAGTTAATCAACTATATACTCTAATAATTGCACCGAGTGAAACGAAGTGCTCTATAGCCCAAAAAAATTATGGAAAGTATTTAAAAAAAAATCCATGTTGGTTTATAAAATAAAATATTACGAAAAGGAATTAAAAAATAGATGTTAGTTTATAAAATAAAAACTTACAACTTAAACCTAGATCTATCAATCAAGAGAGAGCAAATTTCTCGATTTTAAATTAAAAAAAAAATACACCTCAAGAAATTGGATCCCTCTCGGTGATTGATAGATACGGGTTTAAGATGGATCTATGTTGGTATAGGAGCTAAGTGCTCTACAGTGTAGAGATTGTCCATAACGTAACACTACACTACATTACCAAAAATAAAAATAATTAAAAAATGCATGTCTACTCATAAAATAAAATATTTTGAAAATTAATATAAAAAATCCATGTCAACCTATAAAAAAAAAACTTAAACTCGAATCTATCAAGAAAGAGAGCGATCCAATTTCTTGAGTATAAGATTAAAAAATATTACACCCGAAGAAATTGAATCTCAAGATTTAAGATGGATCTATTGTTATGCATCAATATTTCATCACAATAAAACTTCATTTTAATTTTTTTTTATTTTTCAAACATTATAAATTATAGAAAACATCAATATCCAATATATAGTAAAAAACATTTAAATTATATATATATATATATATATATATATATATATAATGTTTTATGGCCAAATGTTTTATGGCAATTTTTTTAAATGTAAACAATAGATATATTTTTAAAATAAATTATTTTAAAATTTGTATTCCATTAAAAATAAAATTGAATTTCTAACGAAAAAAAAAAAAAAAACATTGTTCTAAGCCTATGATACTGCATATATGCTTTTAAAAATCAACAATTTACGTTGCTATCAAACTGGTTTGCATTGCATGAGAGTGGTCTTTATTTCTATAAAATTTGTTGTTATTAGGACGTGATTTAAGTTTACTGGACATAATAGTTTGGTTTTAGATTTTATAGATTAAAGGGTTTCTGTGGACGTTATTCTTCATCGTCAATCAACATAGAGTTATATAGAGTTACTTGGTTTTAACAACAAAAAATTTATGTTTTATGTTTTATTCTGAAATCTCTTTCTCTTTATTTGCTATACCTAATGGCTTTTAATTTTATGGACTGACTGGTGGCAAATAGGTTTTTGATTCCATAAATATAATTTAGGTAGACCAAACATAATAGTCAAAAAATATTATGAAAAGTAATTAAAAAATGGATATTCATTTATAAAAATAAAAACTTAAAACTTAAAGTCCCTCAAGAAATTGAATCCCTCTTCATGCTCGATAGATACAAGTTTAAAATGAATCTATGCTCATTTTATAACAACTCTATATAAACCCATCCAAGAGTTCAAACACAAAGATATTATGTGTAGCTCAATTCATAAAGCAAAACATTAGATTCACTGCATTAGAAAATACTGGAGTTGCATCTTACATACCTCGCTACTCCGTAGAGGAGGAGGAGCATGCATGACTGAATCTGATACAATCAATATATACAAATTGACTCTCAACACACTAATATTAGTCCACGGTTCTATGATATATTTATAGCATCAGACGCACTCGAAAACCTATCTCGACCTACAGACCCTAGAGGGGATCAATACACGTTATGGAGATCATGGACTGAGTCTCCGGCGAACTTCGATCATCTTCAGTCCTAGTCAGAGTTCCAATATTCAGAAAAGTCTACATCTCTGGATGAAAGTCTATAATCATCATCATCATCTCTGGTCAAATATTCTGGATCATCATGTAGGACAGATTCACTTCTTGTTTGTCCACACGGAGGATGCTGCTGGCTGATTGTCCCGCTTGAATCTGCAATTGAAGGTTGAGTGACTAGTTCGTCGATCTGTTCTTCCAGTCCTTGCAGATACAATGAGGCTATTTGCAGATTCGTGTGCAAATGAGACACTAGATACTGTCCTGCCGGTTGTAACAGGTTTATGTCCTCATCTCCTAACCTTAATAAAGATCTTAAATCTCTGAGCTTCTCCTATATTTACGGTTCTATAGATCAGTCCACTACTTAATATATTTCTTGATGTAGCATTTACTACTCTGACTATGATTCTCTGATTATTATGAATTCCTTGTCCTCCATTATCAAATCCTTCTATTTCTATCTGGGGAAGATCTAGGGTTCTTCCAAATCTGGATAGGCGAGTCAAAATATCAAGTTGAAGTCTTGATATATCTTTGGAAGTTTGCATTTTAATCCCTCGAGCTTTAGTATTCTTCAATGATCACCTCAAGGGTTCCCTGTAATTCTGCTATTTCCTTGATCTTATATTCTATCTGAGAGATTTTATCTAAAATCTCTCTTTATTGCTGTTGTTGGTGTGGCCGGGAAAGGATGACTGATACTAGTGTTAGAATGTGATGTAGCGGTCACTGCTAACTGATGCCAGGGTCAGTGCTCTGTTACAACTCAAAATTCCAAATCAACCCGTCCTCCAAATCTAAGACTCTGTTCCCAACTCCTCAGAGCAGCATATGATGCAGGACTGCAAATAAATCAGACTGATGCAAATCTGCATGAAATAGTCTACCCTGAAAGCTATATATGCTTCAATCCAAATGCGTTGCTGTACTCAGCTGGTATCTGCAAAAAAACCGTTACAATAGGTTTACAGCTAAAGATGCCTGTAGTAAACTGGGAATTAGCAGAAATAAACTAGATCAAGCAGCAGCCCATAACAATGTTTGACTATCAAATCGGTACAGCACAGAATAAAGTAAAGAAAGAGGGCAGTGACAAATTTCTGAGAGAGAGCTGGATACAAAATTTCTAACTACTTTTTCATGGCAGGAAGCTAAGCAAAATAACACTGAACTTTCAACATCGCCATCCTGATTCTATCTAGGAGGAATTACATAAACTGCTGAAATGAACAAATACTCCCTGCTTTCCCCTCTCTTTCCTACCCAAAACATTCCACTATATGTTAAGCTAAAGACAAGACAAATTAATCCTAAATTCTGCTATAAAACCCCTCAACTGAAAACAACCCGCTCCCGCCAAGCCTGACAAGCGCTGAGAAACGGGTGGGACTCTAAAATTGTCTCACATTAATGCTGATATGGCAAGCCACCTTGACTGTTTCCATAAGAATGAGAAACAAACTATCAAGTAGACTTAAGAATTGTTTGACTGTTTCCATCAGAATGAGAAACAACATATCAAGTAGACTTGAGAACTGTTTTTCAATTCTATAGTGAATTCAGCCTGTAGGTTATGTAACCATACATTACTTCCCTCAAGTAATTGCTTCTCTTTCTTTTGAGTTGCCGTCAATCGATTGGATTGAAAGAGCATCTTATATTATGATAATATAAATGAGTGTATGGTTGACATAATAAATAATAATAAATTATTTTAAAATTTTGATTTTTTTATATTTTAATATCGATTTCGTTATAGACTTAGATTATCTTATTTCATGCACATTGCAAAGTTTTTTAAGCATTAGAATTAAAAACTTTTAATATTCCTTCACTCAATCTGTATTGTGCTATAATGTTTTAAACTGGTGGCAAATATGATCCAGTGAGTGGTTGAAATGAATAATATTCGACCTATACCACAAGAAGGGGATTACCTTGAGAGACACCGTCAAAATAGAGCCAAGGATTCGAGTGATCAATTATTTCAGGCACTATGATTTTGGTCTTTTTAGAAAAATCTTCTTGAGGAAATTTCTTGAGGACTGCAAGGCCTTGTGAGGTACATATGACTGAGTGGAAGGACAAGTCTTCAAGAATAGCCATGTTCCTACAGCTTCACACCCCCAAACAAAAAATAATAGGCAATGCCAAAAAATATTTTAATATTCCATTTGATGTCCAGGACTCCAGTGTAATAGATAAGGACATGCCATTCCAAATAAAAGCCACTCCACACACATGAATAGCATGATCCCATATCTGTTGAATAATGGAGAAAGCAATGAGAAGGTGTTCAATGCTCTCCTCCTCAGCTTTTCACAGCGGACATCGTCTAGGACTAGACCAAAATTTCTTGAGCAAATAGTTCCAGACAGGTTCATACATATATATTCCTTACCTAATTTTTTTTTGAAGAAATGCTTTTTATATGTTCCACAATGTTCTTCAACGCCTTAAAAATGGAAATTTGAGCTTTAAAATATTCATAGCCTACTAATTCAAGCATATATTTTATGATCTGATATATCCTAGCGTTAATTAAGTTTCAAAATTTATATGGTTTTCTTGTTTGAATAAGGACTTCTAAGTAGTTGTATTTGATTAAATAACTTAAAACATTCATTCTTATGGAATAAGGCCCTATTCTTCATAACTGCTGGGAGCATTAGTTCTTACCATTTGAGTAGTGAGAAACCATTTTCAGAGAAAAGAACTATGTAATGGGTGTGAAAATTTTAAATTTATTATTTATTTGTGCTCAAATCACGTATTTTCTGTTTACTATTTTTATTAAATTCTCTATATCTTTATGTACATTGCAAGTGGCATCAAATAAATTTTTTTGTACCATCTTGCAACCGAATATTAAATATTTCTTTCTTTAGGATAGAGATATTTTTTGACATCCATAACCATGATGATTTAACATCCATTAGTTAGACTTATAACTACGTATCATACATAAAGAATATAAGTGGTGTCACATATTTGGTTGCACTTCCATATCTTAGTAGCTAAATAGCAAGTAGTATCACATTAGAGAAAATTAATTAATTGATTTGATCTTTCATGTACACAATTGTTACCAACTTCATGAGAACTATGACTTCAAAACAATAAATCCATCTCTAAAACTTCAAAGTATTGTATAAAAACACTAAATCAACCCCTAAATTGAAAAATGGTGATACTAATAGCATCTTTTTAGGTGTCTAAAATTACAATCATGGACTTAAAACTCATAGCTTTGCGAACAAAACCATAAAAATCAACCCCTCAATCAAAAAGTGATGTTGCAAGTAGCATATTTTTTTTGGCTAAAACTATAACTTGTTTTAATTTATTATTTTAACAATTAATATCAATACAACCAAAATCTGAAAATCAGACTTTAAATTGAAAAGAAGTTTTATAGTAACACTCTTTTTTAGGTAAAATTGAAACATTTTTTAAAAGGTGTCTTAAAAAATACCATTGTTACAAATAAAACCAAAAAATCAACTTTAAAATACCTAATCTGTTATGCTTAAATTATCACTTTAATAACCAAACAATAATTTTATGATTTTATCACCCTATAATTTAAAAATTGAGCATTAACCATAAATTATTTCATACATTTCTTTTCCCTCTATCTATATTCGAATTAGATAACGTGAGAATCTTGTATTATTATTTATGATCAAATCATATAAGTTAAGAAAAACAAAAATCATTCATAACTTGATGGAAGATGTAACACCCTTTATGTTTATGTTGTTAGCACCTAGATGTGCTTTAAATTTATGTCCAAAGATTAGGGAATATGTTGTTAGCACCTAGTTTCCAAAATGGACCTACAAGTTGACACATGCGCCATGGGACTGGAGGAGAGGGGAACCCCTAGCACTATCTCCATGTCCTGAATCCAACAAAGTCGACGATTTGTTGATCCGAGCCACGATCACCATGCTATGGCTCATTCAATCTCGCATCCAACAGGTCTTCAGGGACACCAGTTGGATACGTACCGAGGCCATAGAATTCCAACCGTGCAACAAAACCAGGTTCCGGGGAGTCCTGCAAGTGTGTCTAGGAAGGTTCAAGCTGGGAACGCTAGCCATAAGTCCCTGGTCAATGATTTTGCAAAGTTGACCCCCGTGTGGAAAAATTGCACACTCCCTTACTGAGCAAAACCCTAGTTTCCAAAATTGACCTAAAGGTTGACACCTGGGATATGGGACTGGTAGAGAGGGGCACCCCTAGCACTATCCCGATGTCATGAATCCAACAGAGTTGACGGTTTGTCGATCTGAGCCACGGTCGTTATTCTATGCCTCGTTCCATCTCACATCCAGAAGGCCTTGAGGACACCAGTTGGATACCTACTAGGGCCATAGAATTCTAACCGTGCAACAAAAACGGGTTCCGGTGCGTCTTGCAAGTGTGTGTAGGAAGGTTCCAGCTGGGAATGCTAGCCATAACTTCTTGGTCAATGATTTTTCAAAGTTGACCCCCATGTGCAAAAATTGCACACTCCCTTACTAAGCAAAACCCTAGTTTCCAAAATGGACCTACAAGATGACACCTAGGCCATGGGACCAGTGGAGAGGAGCACCCCTAGCATGATTCCAATGTACTGAACCCAACGGAGTCGATGGTTTGTCGATCCAAGCCACGGTCGTCATTCTATGGCTCGTTCCATCTCCCATCCAAAAGGCCTTCAAGGACACCAGTTGGATACCTACCGAGGCCATAGAATTCGAACTGTGCAAAAAAACTGGGTTCTGTGGAGTCCTGCAAGTGTGTCTAGGAAGGTTCCAGTTGAGAACACTAGCGATAAGTCCTCGATTGATGATTTTGCAAAGTTGACCCACATGTGCAAAAATTGCACACTCCCTTAGTGAGCAAAGCCCTAATTTCCAAAATTGACCTAAAAGTTGACACAAGGCCTGATATTTCAGGCCAAGTCTTGTTCTCGACCTAACAAGATCAGGCCAAGAGTAGGTCATAAACTTCGATCTTGTTCTCGGCTTTTGATCCCACCACTCACAGAACAAGATCGAAGGCTTGCCACTTCACCTAAGTGGGACAAACTAGTAATGAAGTAGATATCTTCCACTTCCAATGAGAGTATTTTCCCATCTAGGTTGAAGTTCTGTGCATCGATGTCCCAGTAGTCTATCAAATGGCGGAGCAATAGGTTTTGGGCCCTCAAACCCCTTATGTTCCAAAATTTGTATAGCCCACATGCTTGTAAAGCTTGCTATGCATGCACATCATTACAGACGGCCTCATCCACAAGGTCATGTTCCCTCTCTCTCCACTCTAAAACCATCCTGGGGGGGAGAAAAACCAAAGAGTTTAGTCAATTTTATTTAAAAAACTAGCTTCACAGCCATACCCGTGGGCAATTTTGCTCACAGAGGCGGGTACTCGCGGCCAACACATGCGTTGACTACGAGTACCTTTCCCTACCTGCGACCCGCATAGTAGTAGCCCGTGGGTAGCGCCGTGACCATTTAGGGCTTGGCCACACAAAAAATATAGCTGATGAAAATTGAATTAAAAGCATTGAAATGAAAGGTATGGATGAGACTACCAACTTGCTCCTGACGGTTTGATGATCGGATGCCTGTAGCTCCCAGAATTAGTAGTTGAACTTTGAGGTGAAAACTAACCACAAAACTCCAAATGGGTGAATAGTAAAAATGAATTGTAAATTGTAATTTTTTGTTACTATTTATAATTTTCAAAACCCACTTGTCTATAGTTTCCACCATTTTAAGCTGTTTTGGACTAATATAATGTCATGGAGTAGCATTTTTTTACCATATTTCTTCGACGAGGATTTTTTTGGACCATTTCGTGCCTACGGCAGGTATATTTCACACCTGGCATATAGGTTAGATGTCATTTTCACATGCATTATGCATTTGACCTTTTGACCATTTTCATAAACCTTAGGTGTGACCCCGCTTCTTAACCAACACGGAACCTTCACACTGTTATAGAAGTGTCGTTATGTGGTGGTATGGCATTTCTGAACATGGGTACCCTAGTTAGAACCCCCCTTTGCATTATGGTACCCATGTCGTTGTTTGTCCTTAGAATCGGGAGTCCTTCATAGTTACGCCATGAATTTGCGATAAAGAATCATACTCTACTTTGTCTTATGCTAACCATCTCCCATAAGGACTCCCCCATTTACATCAAGTTGTGATTGCATTGCATCATCCTGCTTGCTGCTTGAGCCTTGTGCCAGCTCCCGCTTACTCAATTGTTAGCCTGGTGCCTGAGCACTTTTCCCTGTCAAGCCCTATAGAGCTTCCATTTGTCCTTCACTATTTGATGACCTTTTGACCCTGAGGGAACACCCCCCCGAGTGTCCACATCCTGCACGCACTTCCTTGCATTGATCATAGGTATGTTCCACTACTTGGGATTAGTCTGCTCGCTATTTGACACTCGTTCCCTCACTTGTTGTACTATAAGCAATTTTATTCTTTTTCAAGCTTTTCCAAATATGAAAAAGACCAAAAAAATCAAATAATCCAAAAATCCAGACAAGATTATGGTTACTACTTCTAGTTGGCAGCTGTTGTGTCGCCTTTGAAGAGAGCATTTATTCCACTCCATACATTATGAGTCGGGACTATAGTTGGACCTTAGGAGCTGTACTTGTTTCTCAGTTTACTCCACCAATTGGTTAAGCTTCCAGTCATTATGGAGCCCTTTGTGATGCCTCCTGCATTACATAGTCTATATTGAGTCTATGGTGCCTGAGTCTATCCATCTGCTCATTCTCTTGTTCAAAGGAAGTTCTAAAACTAGAGTCGGCCACTCCTCAGATCTTTTGACTATTGCATGTCGGCCATCCTTATTGAGTCAATCCACTTCATCTGAGATCTTCCAAATCTTTCAGCGTAGCTGGTACCTCGTGTTGGTTGATGGGGGATTCTTTAATGCCCTCTTTCCAGCGAGTCTCCTTCCATCGAATCCAACCCATTTATTCCGGGACTTGAGGCTTAGATTTCGGTTGAGTACCTTGAGGATTGCAGTCATTAAGGGAAGGTTCTCTCGCCATCGACAGTCATTAGTGTTTGACTTCAACACATCTATTCACACTCCGATGATTGTACTCTGTGCCTTGATGCCCATTTTCATTATTCGTGGGTTATCACGCATCTGTTAATGGTATACATCATTGAATAATAATCAGACGATGTCACATCAGGTTTGACCCCAACTCCTTTATTCACTTGATGGGACTTGCACCATCAAAGACTTGTGTAGAAGACTCTAGGCGATAGTGGCATTCAGTATGCTACTTATGATTATGACTTTACATCTGATATATCACCTCTCAGATATCAGCAGTTTGTACCTCCAGTTTGTACCAGTTGTTTCCTTTTCAGCAGGAGACCATATCCTACTATAGAGGGATCATGGCTGTGATCACTCATGACATGCATTCACTATGTACTGCCTATTCATGGCCATTGTATCAGATTGTTGAACTATACCGACATGTATCTAGGGATACTATTGTATTATGACGAGTGAGCTGCTCCTTCCACTTGTGTCTCCATCACTCCATTTCTGATATTTATAATGAATTTCATCCGTTGTAGTATCAGTCTCTGACCTCACACATTAGGGGGCATCTGTTACAACGTAATTTTCCACCTTGTGAGCATCCGCACTCTTTGGCCTGCAGGATCCACTTTACTGACTCAAATCCACTTTATATCCTTCAGACACATTATTTCCCTATTTTTTCTCCCGTATGCTAGCTGCATCACTACAGTGGGTGTACCTGCGCGTTGCATCACTATAGCCCACGGGTAGCATGTAAAATGGTAAAAATCACTAGTTAATTGCTTTTTACTCCCAAAAAGTGGTCATAGAGTGACCTTTGGCCCTCCATTTTCCCAGAAACACCTCGATGTGTCCATTTACTTACCTTTGGGAGGACTATATATTGAGCACATATGGCTTATGGATGGAAGGGGAAAGGAGAGCAAGAGAACTCTAGTGGATTTTTTCCCTATCTTGAGTCTACACTCATTGATCCTTGTAGTTGTGAACCCTTTATGTTCACCTTCCAAACTCCCATCATAGTTTGAGGTTTCCATTCATGGAGGATTGAAGTGGTGGAGGCACAAGTGGATTGATCCAGATCTTGGTTCAGATTGGTTACCGACAAGAGGTCATATCACATTGTACTTCTTGTCATTTATTAATAGAAATAATCATATTCTCGTCCATTAACATTGTGAATGTTGTTCATATTACATTGGGTTGCATTTACTTATAATATCATGGACCATTTCTATTGATGATGTTAATGTCGTTTATATATTATATGTGCTTGTTGTATATTGCTTGTCAAGACTAATTTGCAGGTTCAAGTGCACGAGTTGAAAGCTCCAACGGGGATCTACATCAAACGTTTGGATTGAGTTTGGTTACATTCTTCATTATCTTAGCATTGTCATTTATATAGCATAGCATTGAGAATTGAGTTAATTTATGGTAGTCAGCTGTCTGTTGTGGTCTGCCCCAAGCCATAGGGAGTTTTCTCCAACATAGTGGGTGATTTGGCGTGATCTGTAAAATTAATATTTTGAGCATAACTTCTGGGAGCACCCTCATCTTTTGACCTGCAACATACATGTCTGAAGTTTAGGACATTGGATCTATGGGGATGATGTTGCTACAGTATTTTTTATCATCAATCAATCTTTAGATAAGGTCAAGATGAGTAGTTGGGAAGTTATGGATTTTCATTAATGAGAAGTTGGTTGTATTGCATCTATAAATAAGATGTAATGGCTATGCATGATGTAGAATATAAGCATATATTATGAGGGGTATAGTGTGTAGCATGATCATGTAATAGAGTATTTTTTTGGTGTAGCAAGTCTTTGTTGTTAACCCCTGATTTGATATCGCTGGTTAACACCTAAATAGATGAGATGAGATATCACTGGTTTGTTGGTTTTCCTCTAGGAGATAGCTTTCTAGGGTAATTTTTATGTAATGTCTTAAATGTGTTGTGTGCCATTATTTATGTTTAAAGTGCTTAACTATATGAATAAATTTCCAAAGCTATTGTAATTAGTATTAAGAACCCAACATATCCCATGCCTTTAAGATGCTTATTGAATCAAGTCCCCCATCTAAGAACTATTAAGTCAAATATTCTCTGAGGGAATAACAATTGGGTGTGTGCATGATAACTATATTAGAATGGGACTAGAGATATCAGCTGTAAAACTTGTGCAAAAGGCAACTCTTTCGAGGATATAGATATTTCCTGCTAGCAGTAGAGATCTTCCTATAGTGTAAGGGATGAGGAACATACATTTGTACTTGTCTAATATAGTTTCTTTCCTTATGGAATTATTTCCCAAGTAAGAATAATGGAAACTAGCTCGGCAAATAATGGATACTATCCTAAGTAATTTATGAAGACTTTCTCAAGCATGAGTATTGAAAGTCTATATCCTCATCTTGATGTCTTATCTCACTATCTGGGAAGGCTCTTTTCTTGTACGCTAGAAAATGAATGATATTATGATTCTTATGCTCTAAAAAAATCATAGGCTAGGTTAGTGGGACCCATGTACTTATATTAAACTTGTCTGGGCCAAGAAGGAAAAACATGCTTATTTCATAAATTATGGATCCTCCCAACTCATCGACAATTGTTGTACTTTCCACTTCCCTCCCCATTATCCCTTGGTATATGATTGGGTCCCCACCTTAAAATATTTACATTGTCTTACAAACCCTGGTTTCTCCTTCC
>BSBM01000438.1:13767500-13807500 GCA_027924585.1 Larix kaempferi
AGAGAAGCATCAAGAAACCATGGAAGAAGGTAGAGAAAAGAAAAGATTGGACATGTGGAATCGAAGGAATTCAATGGAAACTCATCCAATTCCAACTGTAGATGATGCCACAATCGTTCCTACCCATCCACCTCAAGAAAAACAAAGAAATTCATTAGAGGGGCCCTCAATTTCAACAACATTTGATGAACAAGCACCCCATGGCACTAGTCAAGAAGTAAGACGTAGGTGCTCATCGGGGGATGTTTCAATTCCCACCTTAACTCAACCTCGGAATATGGTAGTGAATGACTTGTTGGGTAGTAGTTATACATGTTAGAAAAACAGGATCGCAGAGCAATAACAATAAACAGAAATGCAAATATAATCACACATACACATTACAAGAGAGACATAAATATATCATGGTTCACCCAACTTGGGATACGTCCACACTGAAGTTGCCAGTCCTTATTATTATACTGTCTAGCAAAGTGAAGGGATACAACCTGCAGCACAGCCATTGCACTTACTCTTCACTGTCTCACAGTATCTCTTTTTGATCTCATAGATATTTACAATGCATAATACCTAATACATCAACCCTAGCGGTGTTACAATGTATTTCTTTTATAATGGATATACAATGGGAAAATACCACGGATTACCCAAAACCATGGGCCTGTAAAAAAAGCCCAAAAATTTCCTTCTGGGGCGCTGTTCCCGGACCCCCCAGCTGGGGGTTATAACCCCCAGACACCGGTGGGTGGAGGCTTTGCCCCCCCCACATATTGGCCTTGCTGGCTTGTTGGATATCCTAATAAGCAAGATCAACAACATGTAGTAGCATTGTAATATCCTTGGGAAGATTCGTCCAAGATATTAACTCAAGTTCATAATTTTAAATTAAATTTACTTGTCCATTTTTTAATCAATTCACCCAACAGAGCAGGAAGTCAGTGACGGGTAAGGAGACTTGAAACTGAGTTTGGTAAGATGAAATTTCAGTTCTGGAATTTATATGGGAAAATGTGTAGCAGCAACTTAGACAGTGGGAAATTAGATCCTTTGTACAAAGCACGGAGACCATTTATGTTTCGGACATCAGCTACTGCTGAAGCCTACCGCAATGCTTCCTGGGTACATCCGCATATACAAACTAGATCGGGAAGGATAACAGGGTTTATAACAATCAATGTGTTTTTGGTTATGCTCAGAAAGGTAATTTAGCATACATGGGAGAGTTTGGGAAGAATTGGGGTTTTTGGGCTCTCCCAGGATTGCTGAGCTAGTATTTTTATTTACTTTCCAAGAAAGGTCTAAAGGCTTTCAAAATCTTATTTTTTGTACTGATATGGGTACTATACTGAGTTAAGGACCAGATCCAACTGACAGAATGTAACAATATTACTTAGAATGGATTTGGCAGTAAAAGTGGTGAAACTAGTCTAGAATAAGCACCTAACTAGCTAGTCTTGCATTTTAATCCATCAAACTGCTCCAATAAATGGTAAACTATGTTATGATATTAAATAAGACTCTAATATAATATAATGAATAGATACAGGTCGAAAATAACATATCGTAACTCTTCTTCTATTGATTTAACTGCCTTCCAAAACAACAATGCCTCATAGGCTAAATATTCATTACATTTGATGGAGAATCAAGAGAAGAATTAGAATATTACTGTGGCTCTACTATGGAGTTATGATCAGGTCATATACAAGTCATATGACTATAATTTTCTTCTTACTGAGCTTCTGAACTTGACTGGGGCGCATTCACTAAGTAATCCCTCTCCTTCAGGGAAAACTCCTCTAGATTTAGCTGTGAATATGAGAATGATAGATTTAGCTGTGAATATGAGAATGAGTGAGAAGAGAAGTATGGATCTTATCTAAAGCTGGTTAATGATCTTGTAAACCTATGATGTCTACAAAAATGATTGTACCAACTCTCATTCAGCACTTGGGCGCACTCCCAAGATCTATCTTCTTTAATGGATGAATCTTCACCAAAACTAGCTGTAGAATCACTGCTGGAGGAATCATGTTCTCCAAATAACTGAGGATCTTCAATGGAGGTTGGAAGCATATGTTAATGGCTATAATATCTTGATATGGACCTGCACAACACTCACTGGAAACTATGGGCCTTGAGGCACATCACCCAAGAAGCACAGTTGAGGCACATCACTCAACTAGAGAAGCATCAAAGCTCTTATGAGAAAACATAAATGATCAAAAGTTGTGTAGTGGAGTTGGTTGGATTATTTTATAAACTCCAAGATGACCTACTGAGCAAGTTTCTTGGCTTGGTAACCTATGAGAGTAGGTTACCCACTTTTTTATCCTATTCCAAAGCCATGAGGGTGCCATCTTGAGATAATTAGCAAGTTTTGTCTTTGAAAAAATTTCCTTCGTTTACCTTCCTTCACTGAAATTGGAAAGTGAGCCTTAGTGAGCTTTTCTGGATGTTTCTAATTTCCTTCTAAATGCTTTTCTTCATCTTTTGACTTTCTTTACTTTCCTCTTTTCCACTTTTTCCAATTTCTAATTTCTTTTCTTGCCTTCTTTCCTCCAATTGATTCCTTGTTTTTCCTGAGATTTTGCCACTTAGGCAAGATTGGCCCTACTTGCTCAAATTCGACCTCCTAGTCTTGTCATCACCACTTGCCAATATTTATTAGCCAGAATTATTCATAAAAATATTACAAACTCAATATTACTCCAAAATTCAGAGTTTAATCAATTAATTAATAATTAATCAACCACTATGGTATAATTGCCTCACAAATACCCCATTAATTAAATTCTCATTTAATTAATCACTTAGACTTATTCATGGGGTTAATAAATACATGGGGGGCCCACCTTGTCCATTTAATTCCCAAATACAACCTTAGGCATCTTCCATAAGGTAATTTCCATACTTGCTCTTTAATTAAATAATTATTGCCTATGTGACTTAGGCCAAAATTACCCCATGGACCATAGCAAAATTTGGGGACATGACAGGCATAGACATCCCGAGGTGCGCAATGGCTCCATATGTAGAACTCGTGGATGGTAAAGTCCATGGATCATCAAAATATGAAGTCTGGAATGGTACATTATGCAAAGGAGGAGATGCATTGTCGGAAATGGTTCCAATAAAATTCATGGGTGCAGGGAAATCATAAGACCCATCAACAAAGGGTACATACCAACACCCATGTTCCTAGTTGTTGTTAACACCCAAAAAGTGTTCACTACCTCATCTACCACATTATATGGCTCATTTGTCTATTTTGCTACCATATTTCCCTTGAAAACCCTAAAAATCCCATTAAAATGCCTCCAAAAGGCCTAAAATGCCTCCAAAAGGCCACAAAACCATCAAAATAGCCTCAAAAAGGCTAAAAAACCCCTTTTCCCTCCAAAAATATCCAAAATTCCTCTAAAATAGCAAAAATCCCCTAAAAAGGGAATAAAAAATATAAAATAATGAGGAAAAGGAGGAAAAAACCCTATACAGCTGCCCTAAACTATATGGTTCCCAAAACCATGGGTCAGCACTCCACGACCAAAAAACTATAAATAGGTGATGGAGATCCCTTATTTGATATCCACAATCAAGTATACCCTTACTCTGCCAAAATCTCTCTTGAAACCCTAGCTCACCATTGAGCCACTTTCACCTTGAGAGCCCCTTTTGGCCCATTTCCACCATTGGAGAAAGAGAAGGAGCAAGTTGGAGCTTGGAGCAACCCTCTTGGACATTGCAAGAGCTTCACCAACCTTCACATTGGAGGTAATATCAATACAAAAACCATTATTTACATTTTGTTGTTTCTGTTTCATGCACATGTTTTAAAATAGTTTACATTTCTATTTTAGCATAATAATTTCCATTTACTGAACTGCTACCAAGGAGTCTCTTCTCCTTAGTAGGTGCTCATTTGCACAAGCTAGGGGTAAAACCCTAGCTACGGTTGTCGGCTGAGAATCTGTAACCTGTGGGACTATGGATCTCGTGGATGTTGTGGGAGGAGGATTAACAAAATCCAACTGATCGATGGTCACAATATTGCCTTCGTGTGGAAAGAAAATAACTCTGAATATAGTAGATGCGACAGCTTTCATAGCGTACATCCAATTCCGACCCAGTGAAAGGTTGTAGTCGATAGGCGCATGAACCACCTCGACTTCAATAGGCACAGGTTTACCCCCCAAGCGGACAACAAGGGAAGGGATAATCCCATGCAGCTTAAATGACCGACCATCAAATGCAGTGAGCATGGTCCTAGATATAAGTAGAGGAGGAGAGCCAAGGTATTTCCAACAAGTTAACGACATCACTGATGCGGAAGCACCTTCATCAACCACCGTTCTCTTGACGAAATTCTGAAGGCACTCCACCTGGATTTCAAAAGCCACGTGGTAAGGTAAGCGAGGTTGAACATCAGTAGTGTCAAACTTGATAACGTTGGGACTCCCCCCATCCTTAACTCCTAACGCACTAAAAAGGGCATGCCTTTGAGAGCCGACATGGCACACGGAGTTTGGCCCAAATCTTCTACGATGGAGTAGTTCAGGTCGGCTCGAGCATTGGGATTATGCATAGAGCGCTTAAGAACACCTTTCGGTATCTGCATCATAATAGAGGGCTTCTCGATATGCAAGGAATTATCAGGAGGAGGGGGAGGCTCACTCCCCATATTAGGTTGTGGTGCACCATAATCACGTTGACGAGTAGCAACACTAACCTCCGACTGAACCATATCCACACATTCATAAGCACTAGTATTGGAAGAAGACGTGGCAGTCTCATTAGGTCCATAACTAGTGGCGGGAGCATGCAAAGCCATGTTTTGATGATGAGGAAAGGGATACTTCAACACAGCTAGGCTCTGTGTCAGACGCTTCGATGCTTCTTCGATTCGAGGACACAAGTGAGTAAGATGATCTTCCCCACAAAGCTTACAAGGAAATTTCACCTTACACCTAGGTTTATGGTCCTTGCCAGCATTTCCACCTTCCCGAGGAGGGTTGGAATTCTACTTACGAGGGGTATTGCGATTGCTATTATTGTTCCCATTGTTTCCACCCTTACAACTATTTCTCCCCTTCTTCTTACCACCAGGATGCTGGTTACCTGATGGGTTTGTCGTTTGCACAGTGTGTACATCGGACGATGGGGTGGAAGTGGACAAGGTGTGAACCTGCCTGGGAGTAGACTAGTTAAGCGACAAATTCTGCATTTGATTAGCTACCAAATATACAAGGCGAGTACTTGCGGATCCCACAATGCCATTGGCATGAGGTCTAGGAACTGTCTTGGGCTCATGTCGTGTTCACGGTGCATCACGAATAATGTCATACAAAATGTTAGACTGAGAGTATAGTAAATCTAACTGCTAGACTTTTAAGATGGCTTGTTCCTCAGTCACGATTCCAGACATCGAAACATCCTTCGCAATATATGGAAGTAAAGACTTGAGGAACCATTCCAACAGAAACTCTGGAGGAATGTTGGCTTTCGCTAATCGCTTCTATCGACGCCACTCTTGAATGTGGTAAAAAATATGTGTGGCCTTATTCTGACGGAAGGTAGACAAAAGTTCAGTACTAGTGTCGTAACGAACCGGCAACTAGAAATGATCCAAGAAAACCAAAGCGATCTCATTGAAACCCCTATAAGTGTTCCCAGGAAACTCAACATACCACTTTGCAGCTGCCCCCATGAGGGTGCATTGAAATAGTCGTAATCAAACGGAATCGTGATTCAACAAGTTGGAAGAGCACCAAAGGTGAAATGTTGTGACATGATCACCCAGATCTGCACCACCTTTGCCCTCGAACTTAGGAATGTCCGAAGGAAGCTTGGTAGGAATTGGAGGCCAATTAGGGTCGTGACACACTGGGTCATTCATGAGCTTCGAAAGATCCGAAAGATTCAAACGTGCAAGGAATGAGAGCTACGGTTGGAAAGCTTGATTATAAGCCCCCATAAAAGGTTGGTTGTATGGAACCGAATTATAAGATGGACCAAATGCTTGACCATGAGCATTAAACTGTTGATTATATAGACCTGAGGGATCATCAGCTTGACCATGGCCATAAGGTTTATAACCTCCTCTGACCTGAACCATGTGAGAGTAAGCAGGTATATAAGTGTTTTGAGCACCATATTGAGGCGGGTTGTAATGGTGGCCAGTACCGACTGTATTGTAGCAAGGGTTTCCACCATAAGTATGGGGCATGTACATACTATTCATGGTGGGAACCGTGCTATAATGACCATGATGGTAAGGTATGTTACCACCCCCAACATAAGCATTAGTATTAGCGTGAGCAGTCATGTGGTGACCATAAGCATGAGATGTATTCCCAACCCCAACATTGTTGTTACTAGTAGTAGGAATGGTGGCATTATGACCATGAGGATGAGGTATATTCCAACCTCCTACATTAGCATTACTAGTAGCGGCAACGGATGCAAAAGTATGCGGTATATGTCCACCCCCGTGGTTGAGAGGAGCATTAACATTCGTGAAAGTGGTCCTAGGTTAACGGGTAGCAGCATGTGTATTAGGTGGTGGATGGCGAATCGTGTTGCGAACAGTGTTCTTATTAGGTTGGGTATCCCTAGGAAGCATTTGTCTTCCAACATTAGCATTGTTAGGAGGAATATGACCGGTCCCCATACTATGTGTGTGAATGGACAACATGGTGCCCCCGGTGAGGGTATTGCCCCCCCTGGGTGCATTGTTGCTGACACCATGACTAGTGCCAGCATGGCTACCAAAAGCAGTGGAAGGATCAACTATGTTGTAATTAGGCATACCATATGAGAACGCAGTAGGGTTGATCGTAGGACCTGTTTCATCATGTAACTCTGGCATCTCGTATAAATAATTATGTGAGGTTGATGAAGGCTGAGCAAGGTTTCAGTGGAGGCAGAGGAAAATCAATTGCTTTTGATGTCAACAACAAGACTTGGCCTGAATCTTAGCCGAGATCCAAGGATATCCTATGGCTCTCGGCTATCCTTCATTAATGATTTTCCTCAGCCTTCATCAAATCAAGGAAGCCACCTATCGAAGTTTATGAAGAACCTAAGGAAACTAGATTTCAAGACACTACCATGACTGAAGCAGCTCCAGAAGTTGTTCGTGAGTTTGAAGATCCGCAAGAACCTGTAGATCCACCCCGTAAGGATAACTCTCATAAGAGGAAACCTGCATGGGCTAGAGAGCTCATTCAAGATGCAGAAAGATTTGGCATTCCAAAAGAAGAACACGGAGCAAAGAAGAGAACCAGATCACATACGGCCTATGTTGCTTTACTCTGTGATATTATGAACAAAGAACCTTCCAGTTATGAAGAAGCAACAGAAAAGAAAGAATGGAAGCATGCCATGGTTGAGGAATATCAATCAATAATGAAGAATGATGTTTGGGATGTTGTACCAAGACCTAAAGAGAAGTCTGTTGTGACTTCTAAATGGATCTACAAAATCAGGCATGTTGCAGATGGCAGTGTAGAGAAATACAAGGAAAGATTTGTAGCTCGTGGCTTCTCTCAGAAAGAGGGAATAGATTATGAAGAAAATTTTGTACCTGTAGCCAGGTATACTTCTATCAGAACAGTACTTGCCCTGGCTGCAGCAATGAAATGGAAAATACACCAGATGGATGTCAAGACTGCTTTCTTGAATGGTGTAGTTGAAGAGGAATTATATGTGGAGCAGCCACTCGGTTTTGAAATACATGACAGGGAGTCATATGTGTGCAAATTGAAGAAAGCCTTGTATGGCTTGAAACAAGCTCCCGAAACTTGGTATGGTAGGATGGACAGTTTCCTATCTAGTTTGGGCTTTACCAAGAGTAAAGCAGATTCCAACCTTTATTACAAGGTTGAGGAAGGGAATCCTGTGATTCTACTCCTGTATGAGGATGACTTATTTGTAACAGGAGATGACAGATTGATTGCAGATACTAAGAGAAAGCTTGTTGCCGAGTTCGATATGAAAGATTTGGGAATGATGCATTATTTCCTAGGTATGGAGGTGTGGCAGAGTACAGGTGGGATCTTACTTGGTCAAGGGAAGTACACAATAGATATCCTGAAGAGATTCGGGATGATGGATTGCAAGGCCATGGCCACACCTATGGAATCGAATCTGAAGCTTCTATGTGATGCTTCATCTGAGCCGGTTGATGTCTCTATGTATCGTCAGATGATTGGGTCCTTGATGTACCTGACGAACACGAGACCAGATATTTGCTTTGCGGTGAACACATTGAGTCACTTCCTGACAGATCCAAGGAGTGTTCATCTGGTTGCTGTAAAGCATGTTCTGAGGTACTTGAAGGGTACAGTGGATTATGTGCTCAAGTATGAGGCGAATCAAAAGTTTAACCTACAGGGCTATGTTGATTTAGATTGGGCTGGCAGTGCTGCAGATAGGAAGAGCACGTCTGGGTTCTGCTTCAATATGGGATCAGGTGTGATCTCTTGGTTTAGCAGGAAGCAGTCCTGTATAGCACTAAGTATAGCTGAGGCAAAGTATGTCGCAGCCTGTTCAGCTAGTTGTGAGGAAGTATGGCTACGGAAGCTACTGTTTGAATTATTTGATCTCCCGTTGGATGCTATTGGTATCTTTTGTGATAACTAGAGTTGTGTGAAGCTATCCGAGAACCCAATGTTTCATGATAGGTCGAAACACATAGAGATCAAACATCACTATATCAGGGATATGGTGCAGAGAGGAGCTATGAAGCTCTTGTATGTTGTGATGGACGAGAAGATTGCAGATGTGCTGACGAAGCCACTAGCCAGGGTGAAGTTCGAGTACTTCAGAGACATGCTTGGTGTTCTTTGGATTGATGACACTTCGAGGAAGAAGTGATGGACACATTTGCTGAATCCATTCCAAGCATGTTGGAAGGAGGATCCTTCACATGGCCATGGATGTCAGCGCTGGATGATGAGCATCAGGATGATGTTCTGGTTTCTACTTTGTATGTTCAGTTGGATCATTTTTATATGTATGTATGTATGCATCATGTTGGATGCTGGATATGATCAGTTGGATCATTTATATGTATGTACACATCATGTTGGATGTTGGATATGATCAGTTGGATCATTTATATGTATGTACGCATCATGTTGGATGATGGATATGATCGGTTGGATCATGTGTATGTATTTTGTATAAGCATCATGTTGGATGCTTGGACCATGTATCTGTATATGTATCAGGTGGATACATTGTATGATCAGGTAGATCATGTATGTTGATATGTATCATGTATTTATATTTGTATCAGGTGGATACACTGTGTGATCAGGTGGATCATGTATGATGATATGTATTAGGTAGATACTTGGTATGCATCAGGTAGATGCATTATATGATCAGGATGATCATGGATGACAAGCTTCAGGATGTTGCTCCAGATGACATGCAGCAGGATGTTGCAGTGATGATGATCAGGATGATCATGTGTACATCAGGATGATGTATGTTGAGTATTAGGTTGATACTCTGTGGTCGTGGAACAGGTTGTGCAGATAAGTATGTAATTTGTGCCCTGGGAGATTTACATATAGTCTTTCGAGGTTTTTCCTATGGCATGTAATTTGTACCCTGGGATATCTGGCAAATGCTCTTTCGAGGTTTTGCTTGGGGGGACATATAATTTGTGCCCTGGGATATCTACAGATAGTATTTCGAGGTTTTTCCTATGGCATGTAATTTGTTCCCTGGGATATCTGGCAGATGCTCTTTCGAGGTTTTGTCCTATGGCATGTAATTTGTGCCCTGGGAGATCCGATAGGTTGAGCCGTGTGCTCGTAATCAGTCCTGGGATGCTCTTTCGAGGTTTTTCCATGACCACATGTAATTTGTGCCCTAGGAGATCTGATAGGTTGAGCCTTGTGCTCGTAATCAGTCCTGGGATGCTCTTTCGAGGTTTTGTGGTGACCACATGTAATTTGTGCCCTGGGAGATCAGATAGGTTGAGCCTTGTGCTCATAATCAGTCCTGGGATTCTCTTTCGAGGTTTTGTGGTGGGGTCACATGTAATAAGTCCCGAAGATCTGGATAGGATGAAAAAGGCCTCAGATGCTCTTTAGGGTTCTTGCTAGTCAAGAGACTCTTTTAAGGTTTTGTGACACACGTAATAAGTCCTAAGATTTCCATAGTATGGCCAGTGATGATGAAGACTTGCAGGTGGTGGGCCTACATCCAGTATGAAAAAGAACTGGCTTTGTAGAAATTCCTATGACGAGTAGAGTCAGAGATTGGTTGAGATAGCAGCAGCAGTGATGATGATGATGATGATGCATCGATGATGATGATCCCGAGAAGAAGACTTGTCTAGCGGATCTGTGTCGAGAAATACCTTCCTAGTTAAGAGGGAGTGTTGATGTATATGTAACTTTGGAATGTATTTCATTTATGTATTTCATATATATATATTGTACCCTTATTAGAGATGTGTTATTCCTCTATAAGGAAGTGTCGTCATGTGGATTGAGAAGTGTCGCAAGTGTGTGTACTTGCCGATGGGTTATTAGACCACCATGTATGGGGTTAGCCTTGAATTATATATTATATTGTGGATGTACCTAGCTATACAAGTCGGCCCCATAAGGTCACTGGGCAAATAGGTTATTATAAATAGAGATCAGGAGATATCTATTTAGATCATTCAGAAAGTCATATCTCTCTCACTCAGAAAGTGGCACATTAGTGAGGAGGAGGATCATCTACTTCTAGGAGAGTATATCAAGTGTATTTTGGTTGTACTTTGGTTGAGCCATTGCTCTCTCTATCTCTGAGGAAGTTGTGGGGTTTTTCACCTTAGGGTTTTCCCCACAGAAACTCTGTGTCTCTTGTCTCTGATGCTTTTGATTCTTGTGATGCTTGTCATGCTTATTGTGATTTTTATGCATTGATATACTGTATATGTTATTCTCTCAGTAAAGATCCAAGTGTATTGTGAATTAATGCTCAAAATTTAACATTGTATACTAGATTTTTTCAAATGGGAACCTGTCTTTTGGAAATAAATCGTCCCACCCTACCACACTTGAGCAAAGAATGACACATCTTGTAGTTTCAATAATTTCCTAAAGGCTATATCAATACCACAAGTCACATCCAACAAGCCTCGCACAAGGATGGAGCACACCCACCAAGATTTGAACCTAGTTCATTGTCACAACAACTGCTCTAGGTTTTCATTAAACCACAACACGACAGAATCAGGATACTAGTTACAATAATCCACATCAAGGGACTGTTGCTTCCTCACATGCCTAGCATAATTTTGGTGGGCAGGATCATATAATATCCATCACCAGCATTTCCCCTCTTCTAGAAGTTTGTTAATCTTGGATATTAGAATTTAGCAGAGATTTTGTGCAGATATCTTGGTTGTTTCCCTTAGTTCAGTGGACCCCTCAACTTGTTACTCTCTAGATGACATTATTAGGATCATTTTTGGTGAATAGTAATTGATGAGAATATGGGCTTATCATAATAGTTTTTTTTCAAATGCAAACAGTCTTTTTACAAACAGTAAACCAAGAAATAAGTTGTCCCATCCTACCGCACATAAGCAAAGAATGACACATTTTGTAATTTCAATAATTGCCCAAAGGCTACATCAATACCACTAGTCACATCCAACAAGCCTCACGTAAGTATGGGGCATGCCCACCAAGATTGTGTATATCTACAATTGTTAATTTTTTGCTTCAAACCCTAACACAGTAAATTTTGTTTTAATTTTTGCTAAAGTTGAAAGAGATGAAAATTATATCAAAATTTAACATGTACTTCACTTCATTGTCAGGGGTTTAGCAATTCAAGGTTTAACTCTAGCATCATTCATTTTTCCCTTCTCTTACTTTTGAATACAATTGACTTATTTTGGTCATTAGTGGACATTAACAAGATTTCATTTCGTTCCATGACAATACATGACACTTAAATAGGTAAAATATACTTGTGGGTGAAGTTGACCATGCATGAATTCATGCCACTATATATTATTTCTTATTTACATTTAACCAAGATAAGATACTTAATGAATGTCCAACAAATGACCACAAAAGGAGGTCAATTGGACTAAGATAGTACACCCTGTTCCTGTATAGAGTGGGATTTCCAAAGCATCTCCTAAACCAATGCTAAAATAGTAAAAACATAAAGATATTAGGATCTAAAACAAGCTAGAAACTAGATGCTAAATGTCTAGCTAAGAAGTACCTGTATCTTCCCCACTCATTGCCAAATTAGAACCAACATCTCCAACTTGGAGCTCTTGCTCGGATGGTGTTGTTTCCACCATATATGTTCCTTGTGGTGCTTCAGGTTTAGCAGAAACACTTACTATCTTAGGTGTTTCCTTTTTTAGAACCTTTGGTGTTCTCCAATGGTAGAGATTCATTTTCCAGGTTCTGTGCATTTGTCCTATCAACAGCATCAAGAAATCTACCATCATTTCAACTCCTTTTCCTTAGATCCATGGATAACAAGTTATCATAGACAAAAACAAGCTGTTCAAATTTTCTATTTATTGCTAACAGATTCCCGACCTTTCATTTGTATTATCTTTAGTATCACTTGGAGGGTCCTCAAGCAGAAAGTAGTGACTTACAACAAGCTGAGTGGCAGGTGCTTCTTCAGATATTTCCTTCAATGCACTTTGAGTTGAACCTGTAGCTACTTTAGGGCCAACCATGGTAGCAAGAAATGCCAGCTACAAAATAGTCCAATAGTTGAACATCTATTCATTGATTAAATTACGAATATTGCATCAGAAAGAGGAAAATCAAAATTATATTAACTTCCATAAATGTCCAAGTATTATGGTAAGCACAAAATAACTCTGCGTGGAGAGGGCGTTTTATATATTACCAATTCCATGATAGGGTTTCTCGCTTCTGTAAATGATAGTGACTCCTCGGATCCATATAAGGCACCAATGCCTAGAAAGCAACCCTTATTGCTTTGATTGCATCATTCTCATCTCTTTTTGGAGCAGGTTCTCCTTCAACTACTTTTTTTTATTTACTATCAACATTATTAGATACCTCAGGGAACTCCTCAATACTAGGAATTTTAGCAACTAGACTCTCTGAAGTGCTTTCATAAGCACCACTAGCTGATCTTTGCTTGCTAGTTGCATCTTTGCTTGCTAAAACTATTTCCAAGTTGCTTTGGATGATTGTATTTTCAGGAATCTCCTTGTCTTCTAAACAAGGATCTTCAATTGGAATCCTAATAAAATGTAAGATACATTGAGCCATGGATTTTGTAGCTACATGTTCAGAAATCTCATTCCAATTGTCCCCATAAAGTTCTAGAGCTTCAAGTAGAATCAAAGTCCCTTTGTCTATCCAACTACCACCATTGACACCATCTCTCTTAGTCATAGGTTCCATGAGGATAAAATCTGTTGAAACCATTCCTGTTCCAAACATCTTAGCATTATAATACTCTAAACATAAATCAAAATATGCCTACCATAACAGGCCTCCACAATCAATTGGGAAAAAATGCCTAAGTTTTACCACTATTTTATTTGTTGGCCTAATTTGTTGCTTCCGTCAAACACTTCATGAACTCATTGGTATTTTTCTTTTTGCTCAACAAACTAAAACACACATTGTTTATGGCCATTTTGAATATGTCCACTTGTGAAATTAAATGGTTTTATGGTATGTTTGTTTAGCACCCAATCCCCATTGTTATGTTTTTCTTTCAACAACAAAACATTGGTAGCAATGATAATATTAACTGGAAATCACACGGAACAACAATGAATATCAAGTTGGTTTATTAAGCAATGGAACAAGAAAAGCATACCTGGAACTACAAATTGCACCGGGTCTCCATTGAGGAATTAGTGCAGGTTCAAGTGTAAACATAACCAAAGTCCAATAAATGCCCAAATCCTATAGTATGCACCCAAGTCCCATATTGGCTGAAATTGATAACAAGAGTGATGTTGCTAAGAAAGGTATGAAACTAGAAATGCATCCTCATGCATTTGAGAATCCCCAAATTTTTGAAGCCAACATGTTCTGTGCAGAAAAGAGGGTAGGGGTGAATTATATTTATGAAACCTGGGACCTACTTTTTTTTTTTTCATAACTAGTATATATACTAGATTTGAGGGCATCTATTTGGCATCATTGTTGATGTTTAAGGACATATTGATTGGTAGTTGTTGGGAATTCAAAGGGTTGAAATTTCAGACCTAAAATATTCATAAACCAAAGCCAGAGATTGGTTAGTCCATGGGTGTTAATATACTCCGAAAATGCACTCACAGCAGCAATAAAACCCTAGGACAAGCTAGCATTGTCGTGCCTTATTTCCAGCCAGGGGAGTGATGTACCCAGTCAACATTTGAAGGACACAGAGGGCCAATTCATCTTCATTAATTCATGTAGACCTGCAATTTTACCTGTAGCGGTTAGCCTCTCTCACTTGGAGGCATATTTTAGTCTTTTTCATAGGGTTTTATGCCCTAAATTCATGTCATTTGAGGGGCTTGTTACCGCCTAGTTTTCACAGGTTGTTCAACAGACATAAGACACCAAAGAGCCAGGGAGACATACCTTGCATCTTTCATGTGCTTCAATAATATCTAAATTTTTGCATATATAGTTGTTGTTCTAGCAAGTATGCTTCTGATACTGAAGATTCAGGCCAAGTCTTGTTGTTGACATCAAAAGCAATTGATTTTCCTCTGCCTCCAATGAAACCTTGCTCAGCCTTCATCAAATCAAGGAAGGCACCTATGATTTTGAGAGCGGTGAAAACATGATAACTATGTCCATCACAAGAAGGGGATTACCTTGAGTGACATCGTCAAAATAGAGCCAAGGATTCGAGTGATCAATTATTTCAGGCACTATGATTTTGGTCTTTTTAGAAAAATCTTCTTGAGGAAATTTCTTGAGGACTAAAAGGCCTTGTGAGGTACATATGACTGAGTGGAAGGACAAGTCTTCAAGAATAGCCATGTTCCTACAGCTTCACACCCCCAAACAAAAAATAATAGGTAATGCCAAAAAATATTTTAATATTCCATTTGATGTCCAGGACTCCAGTGTAATAGATAAGGACATGCCATTCCAAATAAAAGCCACTCCACACACATGAATAGCATGATCCCATATCTGTTGAATAATGGAGAAAGCAATGAGAAGGTGTTCAATGCTCTCCTCCTCAACTTTTCACAGCGGACATCGTCTAGGACTAGACCAAAATTTCTTGAGCAAATAGTTCCAGATAGGTTAATACATATATATTCCTTACCTAATTTTTTTTGTTGTTGAAGAAATGCTTTTTATATGTTCCACAATGTTCTTCAACGCCTTAAAAATGGAAATTTGAGCTTTAAAATATTCATAGCCTACTAATTCAAGCATATATTTTATGGTCTGATATATCCTAGCGTTAATTAAGTTTCAAAATTTATATGGTTTTCTTGTTTGAATAAGGACTTCTAAGTAGTTGTATTTGATTAAATAACTTAAAACATTCATTCTTATGGAATAAGGCCCTATTCTTCATAACTGCTGGGACCATTAGTTTTTACAATTTGAGTAGTGAGAAACCATTTTTAGAGAAAAGAACTATGTAATGGGTGTGAAAATTTTAAATTTATTATTTATTTGTGCTCAAATCACGTATTTTCTATTTACTATTTTTATTAAATTCTCTATATCTTTATGTACATTGCAAGTGGCATCAAATAAATTTTTTTGTACCATCTTGCAACCAAATATTAAATATTTCTTTCTTTAGGATAGAGATATTTTTTGACATCCATAACCTTGATGATTTAACATCCATTAGTTAGACTTATAACTACGTATCATACATAAAGAATATAAGTGGTGTCACATATTTGGGTGCACTTCCATATCTTAGTAGCTAAATAGCAAGTAGTATCACATTAGAGAAAATTAATTAATTGATTTGATCTTTCATGTACACAATTGTTACCAACTTCATGAGAACTATTACTTCAAAACAATAAATCCATCTCTAAAACTTCAAAGTATTGTATAAAAACACTAAATCAACCCCTAAATTGAAAAGTGTTGATACTAATAGCATCTTTTAAGGTGTCTAAAATTACAATCATGGACTTAAAACTCATAGCGTTGCGAACAAAACCATAAAAATCAACTCCTCAATCAAAAAGTGATGTTGCAAGTAGCATATTTTTTTTGGCTAAAACTATAACTTGTTTTAATTTATTGTTTTAACAATTAATATCAATACAACCAAAATCTGAAAATCAGACTTTAAATTGAAAAGAAGTTTTATAGTAACACTCTTTTTTAGGTAAAATTGAAACATTTTTTAAAAGGTGTCTTAAAAAATACCATTGTTACAAATAAAACCATAAAATCAACTTTAAAATACCTAATCTGTTATGCTTAAATTATCACTTTAATAACCAAACAATAATTTTATGATTTTATCACCCTATAATTTAAAAATTGAGCATTAACCATAAATTATTTCATACATTTTTTTTCCTCTATCTATATTCGAATTAGATAACGTGAGAATCTTGTATTATTATTTATGATCAAATCATATAAGTTAAGAAAAACAAAAATCATTCATAACTTGATGGAAGATGTAACACCCTTTATGTTTATGTTGTTAGCACCTAGACGCGCCTTAAATTTATGTCCAAAGATTAGGGAATATGTTGTTAGCACCTAGTTTCCAAAATGGACCTACAAGTTGACACATGCGCCATGGGACTAGAGGAGAGGGGAACCCCTAGCATTATCTCCATGTCCTGAATCCAACGGAGTTGACGATTTGTTGATCCGAGCCACGATCGCCATGCTATGGCTCATTCTATCTCGCATCCAAAAGGCCTTCAGGGACACCAGTTGGATACCTACCGAGGCCATAGAATTCCAACCGTGCAACAAAACTGGGTTCTGGGGAGTCCTGCAAGTGTGTCTAGGAAGGTTCAAGCTGGGAACGCTAGCCATAAGTCCCTGGTCAATGATTTTGCAAAGTTGACCCCCATGTGGAAAAATTGCACACTCCCTTACTGAGAAAAACCCTAGTTTCCAAAATTGACCTAAAAGTTGACACCTGGGATATGGGACCGGTAGAGAGGGGCACCCCTAGCACTATCCCGATGTAATGAATCCAACAGAGTTGACGGTTTGTCGATCTGAGCCACGGTCGTTATTCTATGGCTTGTTCCATCTCACATCCAGAAGGCCTTGAGGGACACCAGTTGGATATCTACTAGGGCCATAAAATTCTAACCGTGAAACAAAAACGGGTTCTGGCGCATCTTGCAAGTGTGTGTAGGAAGGTTCCAGCTGGGAATGCTAGCCATAACTTCTTGGTTGATGATTTTTCAAAGTTGTCCCCCATGTGCAAAAATTGCACACTCCCTTACTAAGCAAAACCCTAGTTTCCAAAATGGACCTACAAGATGACACCTAGGCCATGGGACCAATGGAGAGGAGCACCCCTAGCATGATCCCAATGTCCTAAACCCAACGGAGTCAATGGTTTGTCGATCCAAGCCACGGTCGTCATTCTATGGCTCGTTCCATCTCGCATCCAAAAGGCCTTCAAGGACACTAGTTGGATACCTACCGGGGCCATAGAATTCCAACTGTGCAACAAAACTCGGTTCTGGGGAGTCTTGCAAGTGTGTCTAGGAAGGTTCCAGCTGAGAACACTAGCGATAAGTCCCCGATTGATGATTTTGCAAAGTTGACCCACATGTGCAAAAATTGCACACTCCCTTAGTGAGCAAAGCCCTAATTTCCAAAATTGACCTAAAAGTTGACACTTGGGCCATGGGACCGACGGAGAGGGGCACCCCTAGAACTCTCCTAATGTTTGAAATCCAATGGATTCGATGGTTTGTCGATCCGAGCCATGGTCATCATTCTATGGCTCATTCCATCTCGCATCCAGAAGGCCTTCAGGGACACCAGTTGGATACCTACCAGGGCCATATAATTCCAACCGTGGAACAAAATCGGGTTCCGGTGAGTCATGCAAGTGTGTCTAGGAAGGTTCCAGCTGGGAACACTAGCCATAAGTCCCAGTTCGATGATTTTGCAAAGTTTACCCCCATGTGCAAAAATTGCACACTTCCTTACTTAGCAAAACCCTAGTTTCCAAAATTGACCGAAATGTTGACACCTGGGCCATGGTGCTAGCAGTGAGTGGCACCCCTAGAACTATCCCGATGTCCTAAATCCAATGGAGTTGACGATTTGTCAATCCGAGCCATGGTCATCATTCTATGGCTCGTTCCATCTTGCATCGAAAAGGACATCAGCGACACCGGTTGGATATATATACAGCAGTGTAATGGATACCCAATGGTACAGCATAACGGGGATTATGGCTAGCATTCCGAGTTGGAACCTTACTAAACACACTTGAAGGACTCACCAGAACCCGGTTTTGTTGCATATTTGGAATTCTATGGCCCTGGTAGGTATCCAACTGGTGTCCCTGAAGGCCTTCTGGATGCGAGATGGAACGAGCCATAGAATGACAACCTTGGCTCGGATCGACAAACCATTGATTCCCTTGGATTCAGGACATCAAGATAGTGCTAGGGGTTCCCCTCCCCTCCGGTCTCATGGCCCAGGTGTCAATGTTTAGGTCCATTTTGGAAACTAGGGTTTTGCTCAGTAAGGGAGTGTGCAGTTTTGCGCATGGGTGTCAACTTTGCAAAATCACCGACCTGGGACTTATGGCTAGCATTCCCAACTGGAACCTTCCTTGAAACACTTGCAGGACTCACCGGAACCCAGTTTTGTTGCATAGTTGGAATTCTATGTTCCCGGTAGGTATCCAATTGGTGTCCCTGAAGGCCTTTTGGATGCGAGATGGAATGAGCCATAGAATGACGACCATGGCTCGGATTGACAAACTGTCGACTCTGCTGGATTCAGGAGATTGAGATAGTGCTAGGGGTGCCCTTCTCCTCCGGTCTCATAGCCCAGGTGTCAACTTGTAGGTCCATTTTCGAAACTAGGGTTTTGCTCAGTAAGAGAGTGTGCAGTTTTGCACATGGTGATCAACTTTGCAAAATGATCGACCAGGGACTTATGGCTAGCATTCCCAGCTGGAACCTTCCATGAGTGCATTGTCCATAAACTATCATGCAAGATTTTTATGAATTTGAACTTTTAGGTTTTGTGCACTATAAATAAGTTTTGAGGAATAAACATGGTTGGGGGGACAATGGATTTAATTCTGAACTTAACATTCTTGAGCTCAAACACCATGACAGAATCCCTCTCATAGGAGTATTTGGAATTCAAGTTGAATATGGACACCGTGATCAAGTCTTGGGAATCTAGGTTTCTAGGTTTTTGGGTGATGAAATTAGGTATCTAAGAGTTATATTTGTGTGGATGATGGATGAGAATCTTATGGTGAAAAATGGGATGGTGATGGTGACAAAATGGGTAGGAAGACCACGGTGGCGATGTTCATGGTGGCATGGTGATCACGACAATGACCACGTGGATAGTGATAATGAGCATGAAGATGGTGATGGTGCTAGTGAGCATGAAAATGGGCATGAGGATGCAAATATTATGGTTTACATAGATAGTTGAAAAAAACAAAGAAAACAAATCCATGACGAAACTTGTGCAATTTATCAAGTTCTGCCAAGTCTATACAATTTATCAATTTATCAAGCTATCAATGTATGGCTGCAATACTCAAAATATTAATGTCAATACTCAATGAGACCATGAAACAAAATCATAGCATACATGTACACCACATACCTATAAGATAGTACACAATAAAGCATGCAAACCACATACCAGATTACCTACCTATGGTCATTCGACTAAACCATTAGGATCACCTCGAATACGAATGGTTTCCTTTAACCTCTTGTGCTTAGAATAAGGAAATAAGTATCGTTCCTTTCATGAGTTCATCCTTAGCATTGTTTGTAGCTGGAGGTTTGTCCCAATAACTAAGTTTGTATCATGGTATACAATCTCACCTGGTCTATAATCTTCATATGTATACCCTTTTCTATTTGCTGAGTGGGAAACTTGGTTCAAATATTCTCCCTTTATAACCATCGACCCAATCGAAAAATCATTTGACTCAGAGTCCCGTAATGGGACATTTAGGGTTTGCTTCCCCTCTAAGCAACATGCCAGCCAATAGTCATTGCGCCATGCATTGCATCTCGGGGAAACCACTGTGTATATGTGCCCTGGAGAAAATATAGTTCCAACGTTTCAGTCAACTAATTATACACTAGTTGTCAAAAATATAAAAAATATACACAACTAGTTGTCAAAAATATAAAAAATATACACAACTAGTTGTCAAAAATATAAAAAATATACACAACTAGTTGTCAAAAATATAAAAAATATACATAACTAGTTGTCAAAAATATAAAAAATATACACAACTAGTTGTCAAAAAAAAAAAATCAATCGAACCTAGTTTTAAGAGATTTGATATGTGGTCATAGTCTGGTGAAATACTTGATTGGTCAGGTCCTCCAACTGGGATAATTCTGTAGCTATCCGTCGACCAATGGGGAGTGATACACGGTCCCAGCTATCAACCCAATCCATGGATTCACATTCATCCCATTCACCACTATTGCATGGAGAACAAAAACATGACAATTTTCTTGTCCACATTTCAAGTATAGCATTGTTTGACGTTCTAACTGAATGAAATGCATGAGTTCCTTGGATGGTCTTGCACTCATATAACTGTGATTGATCTACATCCACCACCTCCCAAAAATATCTATGTACATGTGCTTTCCCGGTTGAGTGATCTTCCTTCCTTCTTTCTCCCTCCCCCATGACTAAAGCACACTATTCAACGATGGTTTTTGCATCTCGAATGTGTGATACATTTGTGAACTTCATTTATTTCCTACGTAATGCAGTATTTATGCATGCACCTTCTCCATCATATTCACCTTTTCCATGTTCGGTCTCAAAATAGTTGCAAATATGTGGCACCTTGTGTTTTTTGTGGAGCATACACAACCATTGGAAGACACAGGCATTTTTGAATTTCCCTGCACAACCGTCAGACCAAATCGAATGTTGTTCCATCCGTATAATATTATTCTTTAAGTGATTGTAGAACATTTGAAAGCTGCGTTGTACAAAAGCCAAGTTGTGACACCTGTCATCACTTATGTAGAAGTGATATTCCTTCAATATAACCTTGTTGTCTTCAGTGCTATCTGCCCCATGTCTATAGGTGATATGGACCATTAGGCTTATCTAGTCTGAGTGATAGCATTGAATCTGAATCTCATTTTGCGGTTGAAGAGTGTAGTTTTCTGCAAAATCAACCACTGATACGATAGTCCCAATAGGAAATGTATCCCTACACGTTCTAAACTGCTCATCTTGCCAACGAGCCACATGCACATGTTTTACGTACTGTTGTGTCTTTTCAAATAATTCCTCCATGAAGTTGCAAACCCGTATATGGTAGATCAACAATAAAGACATATATCAATAGATTGTTACATATAAAATTGCAATCTGAAGAGAAAGTAGTGTCCAATAGCTCATTACCAAGCTGAGAAGTGACCAATTGTATTTTTTTTCTTTCATTCCCTCCATCAATATCATACTTGACATATTTGAATGACTACAAGTTCACCTCCTTCCTCCCAAGTTCATGTTAATCGGTCACATGTATGCATTTTTCCAATAATGTGAATCCACCACACCCTAGGCATGTCCCATCTATGCAAGTTTTTTGATAAAATGTGCAATCGTTTGGCCTTCTACACAAAATGCTATGAATAAAGTCTCTAGATGGCATCGGTGGTAATGTAGCTGAGCATTCTTGCACAAGAGTGTTATGCAATACACAAAAAATAAATGTATATGTGTCATAATAGTAACCATACTCAATGTGATATTGACAACATGTGTTATGAATTGTGTTTATTTTAACATACCATGGTTTGCATTTTTCAAAGGATCTTTGGCCCAAGTCAAGTTCATTATGGTCATTCCTAATCTCTCATATAATTATGTTTGTGTCAAGAAAATGTTTAATGTGTGGTTCACGATCCTTTGAACCCCTTCTCAATTTTAATACATCTTTTTGGTTGGAAGAAGGTCTAGTGTTTTCATGCCAAAAAGCTTGCACTAATCCCTTTACTGCATCAATGAGATTCATATCAGAGTGTGGCAACCTACCAATGAAGGCCCAAACATCTATTTGACGGGTTTCAATTTGTTCTCTTCCAACACAATACCTACGAAGTGTATTCACATTCAAATTAATAATTTTGGATGGAGGTTTAAAAAAATGAAGTGCGTTAGTATTTTTGTTAACAATTGATTATGACAACACACAACGAGCCGCATTGCGACCCTTTGAGTGAGATTTTTTTCCAATTGTACTAAATGAATCTAATAAACTTTTAACAATATGAGAACTTGGTTCTAACTTTTTGGTCATCTTTATCTTTAACATTCTTCTAACAACAACCATAGACCTAGATTTTAACAATGATAAAAATAATTTGCACTTATCCCCATCACATTTAGAATCAAAAAATTTACCAAGTATTTGTCGAGTTTGATAAGAAATAGCACATTTAGACAACGTACCTTCAAGTGAACTAATGAGAGTTTCATCAACCTGTATACATTTCAGAGTTCTTCGACATGCAGTTGCTAATGGAGGTAAGGGTGTTGGAACTGGAGCATGTACAACATCACCAGGATGCTCCGACGTTACAATAGGAGCCTCTTGTATTTCATTCTCTTGGATGGTCTACATAACATTTTCTTCTTCCATTGTAAATCCTTCATTTATTGCCTGTAACATCCCGAAAAATTAATAAAAATTAAAAAAATTTAACATAACGCTAAATGCTGAAATTACAAATTGCGGAGATAAAATAATTGTTAAACCACCTAACTAATATCAACTTAACAATAACGACACTTCATAATTATTAAACAAAATATGACAATAGTTCGTTTGTACTAAATTGTAATTCTATATACAGTATTTGAATTCTCTAGCTATACAGTTTTCGTGATAAATACTGACAGTTATGCTTTTGAATGTTGATGAAGGGTTCCTACAGAGTACCCTGAGGTTTACTTAGCTATATTAGCTAAAGCATTTGAACATGTTTCTTTTTCACAGATTCATAGGTATCCGTGTTACAACAAATTCAAGTACTTTAAGTAATTCAAAATGTGTTTCCAGCTGTCTGTCAAAGCAATAAGATAATTATAAGTAAAATCTGTACATGAAAGTTATTGATGGTATGAGTCTTCAGCTTCTAGTTCGGCAATGCTATCTTAACTATTCTTACAAAATCGCAGAAGCCATTACCATCAATATCTACACTAGTCTTTTATCGAAATCATCGAAAGGAGAAGCATACTTTAAGAACTCTTTAATTACATGCTAGATTACCAATGTAAAAATGCTATGAATATCCTACTATCACCGTTTATTTCATATACATGCAAAGGCTAGACGTCATCAAGTCTCTAAAATAGTTTTCATATTTCAATATATAAGTATATGGTGATTCTTACTCTCGTAACTAGGTTTCGATATAATGTGACCATCATAAAATAATGTTACCAAGGCAAAATGGTGAAACTTTAGGACTATAACGTTTCCTTGATCAATATTCATACTATTTATTTTTATAGTGTAATAAGGTAACTAGGGTAGCAATAACGTAAAGTTACGATGTGCATTGTATTGCTTTCTAACCTATATGCCTAAATCATATGTTATACACAATACGACCTATGCCAAATGAGAAAAATATGCATCATGTATCTAAACTATGCGTTTGTGAACTATACATTGGGAATGTTATGAAAACATTGAAAATTGCAGAAACCCTAAGTAAAATACTATGTAATAGCGGATATAAACATTGATAGTGTATAATGTTTATATTGTGCAAACCACGTCGATGCATTTATAATGGAGATTGACAAGTCTTTAATTCATTGCAGTCAAAACGTTGGAAGGTTTTACGTGTCAAAACTGAGCATTTATACTCCCATCTAACTCCTTGGGTGGAATGTCCCACTAGATATCGATGTAATAGGTTTCACGTGAGACCTTGTGCAAAAATGATGATAACATGCCAAGTTGTGCGATAGTAACTTGGCGAATTTGCCTCCGAGCTGGACTCTGCATTGGTAGTGTCATTAATGAAGTTTGAAAGTACTACTGCTTCGTAAGTTGTGGTGCTAAGTTGGATTGATCACACCCGTTGATCTAGATCTGTCTCGGGCTTGGGTCTTAAAACCTAACTACTCATACTACATCTTTGTTGATCTTACTCTTTTACATTCATTTGGTAATACTAGGCTTGGAGAAAGGCCGACCATCTGCATAGTTGTAGGGTTCGATCACTGAGCGACTGAGGACTCCTTCCTCGGATTTGATGGTGTGATCTTCGACTGAAATTGATGATTTTAGGTCTTAAATGAGGTTTTGAGTGTCGTTTCATGTTTCAGTCTTTCTGGTGTTGTTAGAGAAAGGTTCTCGGGATTTCCTGATAGATTTCAGGGTTCAGTTTTGAACCAGTGGTTACAATCTTGAGTGAGGGAGAAAGATGAATACTTGGCGTCTAAACCCTTTCTCTATTGTGGCTGCTAGGCGGTTCTGATTTCGTTATTGTCGGCGTCCCAACTGCGAATCTTCGTTGCAAAGGTAACGTGTTTGAATTCAACAGAGAGTCATTTAAAATAGTTAGAAATGAATCCTGTGCATTTTCTATTGTATACTTGTTTTAACCTCGTGATGCTTCAATGGTAGGTGTTGACATCGTTGAAGGTTTGCAAAGTTGGATCCTTGGTGGGAAAATGCTTGCTCAAACCACCCGGTAAGCCTCGGCAGTTCGACTCCCTGTAGGTCCTCCTGGAATGGTTTTGTCGATGCCTGCTATTGACAAAAACTTGATGCTTTGTCCCTAGCAATGTTTTAGCCATAAAATGATAATTTAATGCAACAGTTTGAGAGTAGAGGATGAATCCTCGGCGTGTTTTGATAACTGGCCTAGCCGTGTTTTTGCTTCAGCGTTTTCTTGAAATGTAAAGGTCATGGGTTGAACCCTCTGATGTTTAATGATAAAACAATGTTTGAGAAACTGAATAAGGTGATGGTGTAATTTTTGTGTTTAACTATATTGATGTTTGACTGTAAGTACGACATTGATAAAAGACGAGAGCTATAGTCTATCTCATTTTTAAAATAGAGAAAAGACTTCAGTAAAGCTAATGTCTGCGATTCTGAACTCTGGGTTATTTGATGATTATGTTTGAAACCAAGTGGCTCGACCACTCCTTTTGATAGTTGTTCAGACTTGAAATTGTTTTGAGTAAAGATTATTATCGATGGATGTTTGGTTCTACATTTGTGTATATAAAAAAAATGTTTTTGTTTTGTTCTTAAATCAATGTTTCCAACCCTAATGAAAAGATTAGTATCGACATTGATTTTTATTTGAATACTTGCGAAGTAATTTCGCTGAGAGGGTATTAACCCTTGGTCATTTTGACCATAAAATGAATATGACTTCAAAATTTTTGATACTGTTTAAAGAAGCTTTGAATAGCTCTGTCATGTATAAAGTAATAAAATCGAATGTTAGTGAAATGAATTTTAAGTGTTAGGGTTTCTGATAAAATCATACGAGTTGACCAGTTTTTTGTTTCTCCATTTGAATTTGAGAGATACTACGAAAATGGAAGTTAGTAGCTGCATAAATTACTGTACAGGAAATCAATAAGTTGTTGCAAGACTTAGAAAGAAAAATATGGAAAACATAAAACCCTAAATTAATCTGTTACTGCCAGAATAGAAATATAATAGGATGCTTAATGATACTAGTTTATTTGCAGCTGATATAATTTCCTGAATGTTGACTTAAAGAAATACAATGAGATTAAAACATTTATACTATTGTGAAGGAATAAATGACCTAATGGATAAAACCCTAAGCTTTGTACAGAGCTGAAATAATTTTCTAAATACAGTGTAACAGAAAAATAATTTCAACACTTGGATATGAAATACTATTTACAAATCCTGAGTCTAAACATATATTCATTAGATAATCAACAAAATAATTAACAGGACAGAATTTTCAAATTTTTACTTCTATAATATCGATACTTAACCTACAACATATTTAACTTAACATTTCAGAATTAGAAGATGAATACTTAGACAAGAAATGACAAGTAGAACCTGTAATTGTAGATAGGGTGGACAAACACCCAAGGAGGCTTGTTCCTCCCAACCTTCTCCAGAAGAAGCAGCCAATCGACTTGCCTCCTTTGGACCGCCGAGCCTGTTCACTGAACCACTTGGTAGAAGATTCTAGGTAGAAGCAAGGCACTAAACTTTAGCACTCGGTATTATAACTTCAACACTCAATACTATAGCTTCAACACTCAATAGTATAACTCTGCACTCAGCAGTATAACACGAAGACTTACTCCATGATAAAAAAACTCAGCATATCCCCTCATTGAATCTCTTGGGTGCAAGCATAGCAAAACCAGAAGATAAATTTTCTCATCAGAAAAAGTGATGAACCCCATTTCACAATTCAATGGCTCTTTTAAAGATTTGCCTAGGTCTTTAGTGGTCAGTTTTCAATAAATGAGCCTCAAGCTCCATTCCCACCTTCCTGGGCACTATGACCACATTTCAAGGGAGTTGTCCCATACCAACAACTAGTTAGTTGCATCATGATGCTACCACTTGTCCATTGCTTTCTACCCCAGATTCCATTCCACCTAGTGGGTTAGTAAACACTCTTTCAACAGTCTCCTTAGGTGTTTGTCTCCTATTAAATTTATTTAATAATAAAATATTGTGCAAATTACAGTCATCCTTGGACACTTGTCCAATATAAAACTTTACAATAAAAGTTAACATAATGTTTCCAACATGAAATGTTTTTTTAGCAAAAAGGGGTATGTTACGAACACCCCCATTTAAGCTCAACATCGTCCTCGATGTTTCTTATTCTTCATAATATTCCTCATGGAACAGAACTGGATATGTTTCCCGCATATTACTTTCCAGTTCCCAAGTAGCTTCATCAGGGCTAAGGTGCTTCCATTGCACCTTTACCTGCCCTATGCCGCGATTCCGAAGCATAATTTCCCTCCTGTCGAGGATGCAGTCTGGTTCCACCTGAAAATATCCTTCGGTTTCCACCTGTATGTCATTCCAATTCAGCACATGAGTAGCATCATGCACATACTTTTTTAAAATAGAAATGTGAAAGACATTATGGATTTTTAAATCAGATGGCAAAGCCAACTGATATGCAACAGCTCCAATCCTTGATAGGACTTCGAATGGTCCACAGTACCTTGATGCTAGTTTAACACAACTCCCAAGCTTCAAAGAACTTTTCTTGGCTTTTACCTTTATAAAAACATGGTCTCCAACCTGAAATTCTCTTTCAGTGCATTTCAGATCTGCATAACTTTTTTGTTGATCTTGGGCAACTTTTAAGTTACCTTGAACCTATTTCATGGTTAGCTCCATTTCTTTCAATAAATCTGGTCCTAGCATTAATCTATCTACAGGGTTATCCCAAGAAATAGGAGTACAACATTTTCTTCCATACAAAATCTCAAATGGGCTAAGTCTAGCAGATGCTTGGTAGTGATTATTGTATGCAAATTCAACTAAATGCAAGTAATCTTCCCACTTGGTTGGCTGATCTTTAACATACATTCGTAACATATCTTCTAAAATTTGATTAACCCTTTCAGTCTATCTGTCATTTTGTGGATGGAAAGCAGTACTGAAATTTAATTTAGTATTTAAACCTTTAAACAATACTGTCCAAAAATTTCCAGTGAACTTAGAGTCTCAGTCAGAAATAATTACCTTTGGAATCCTGTGCAAGTGAAAGATTTGCTTCATAAATACATTTGCAATGTTAGAAGCTTTAAAAGTGGTTTTGACAGGAATAAAGTGAGCAGCCTTACTGAGTTTGTCCACAACAACCATTATGGAGTCATTATGTTTCTGATTTTTAGGTAAACCTGTAATAAAATCAATACTTATAATCTCCCACTTCTATTCTGGAATTGGCAATGGTTGCAATAGTCCAGCTGGGTGTTGATGTTCATCCTTTATAGTCTAACATTCGAAACACCTAGCTATATATTCAGCCACTTCATTCTTCATGTTGGGCCAAAAATAATCCTTCCTTAACATAGTTATCATTTTCTGATAACCAGGGTGTCCCGAATAAGGACTTTTATGAACTTCATCCAAAATCACCAGCTCAACTTTTGACACATTAGGTATATAAATTCTGTTTTTATAATTCATTAAGCCCTTTTTATTAATGTTGTAATATGTTATTAAATTTTTAGATAAATTTTCAGCAACTTTACTAAGCAATTTTTGATAATTTTCATATTTCTTAATTCCTTCTTCAATTTGATTTTCCAAATCTGTCTTAAACGTGCTGATTGCTGCGACAAAGCTTAATATGTCATTTCTGCTCAAGCCATCAACAACTTTGTTTTCTTTACCCTTAATGTGTTGAATTTTGAAATCATATTCGCTAAAGAAAGCTAGCCATCTAGCTTGCCTTGTGTTTAGATTTGTTTGATCCGACAAGTACTTTAATCCCTTATTATCTGTCATTAGTATAAATTTTCTTCCAATCAAGTGATGACGCCACATTTTTAGTGCATGTATTATGGCTTCCAACTCAAGATCATAAGTTGCATAATTGTTTTCGTGAACTTTTAATTTCCTTGACTCAAAAGCAATGGCATGAACTTCTTGAGTTAAGACCCCTCCAAGTCCATCGTTGCATGCATCAGTGCACACAATGAAATCCTTATTGGGATCAACAATTTTTAAAATTGGTGCGGTGGTTAATAATTCTTTTAACTTATTAAAGATTTCTTGACATTTTTGATCCCATACGAATTTCTTCCCCTTCTTCTGCAAGGAAGTGATGGGATTTGCAATTCGTGAGAACCCTTCAATAAACTTTTTGTAGTAGCCTGTTATCGCCATAAATGACTGAATGTCAGTAACATCTTTAGGGACAGGCCACTTGTTAATTGCTTTTATATTATCAGGGTCGACAGAAATTCCGTCTTTAGATATTATGTGACCTAAGTACTGTATTTTATCTTTATTAAATTCACATTTACTGAACTTAGCATAAAGTTGATGTTCTCTTAAAACTTGCAGAATTATTCTTAAATGTTCGTCATGCTCTTCTTTAGTTTTTGAGTAAATCAGAATATCATCAATGAACACAACTACAAACTTATCCAAATACTTATGAAGAATGTTGTTCATTAAACACATGAATACTATAGGTGCGTTAGTTAGCCCAAAAGGCATAACTATGAACTTGTAGTGCCCATATCGCATTCTGAAAGAGGTTTTGAATATGTCTTCATCTTTTATCATAACTTGATGATATCTGGACCTTAAATCAATTTTAGTGAATATGTTTGCTACGCATACTTGATCAAATAGATCATCAATGCGGGGCAAGGGATATCGATTCTTAATTGTCATTTTATTAAGCTAACGATAATCGATGCAGAATCGCATGGTACTGTCTTTTTTTTAACAAAAATTACTGGTGCTCCCCAAGGAGACACACTTGGCCTTCTGTAGTTTTTATCTATTAATTCCTTGAGATGAGATTTTAATTCATTTAATTCCAGAATATTCATTCTGTAGGGAGCCTTTGAGTTTGGTACCACACCTGGTACTAACTCAATGGTGAAATCTAGTTCCCTTTTCGGAGGTAATCCTAGAATTTATTCCGGGAATACGTCAGAAAAGTCCCTAAGAATGGGGATATCCTCCAGTTTTAACTTGTCTTCTTTAGATGAATAGTCATCATTAATAACGTTAACATCAAACATTTTACATCCCTTTCGGGCAACTCTCTTAACTTGTAACGCATAAATTTGTCTTACTGAAATCTTCATATGAATTCCTTTTACTGTTTCAGTTTTACCTTAATTATTCAGACAAGTACAAGATTTCTCATAACAATTAAGCACTACTCTATGCTGTTCAAGCCAATCCATGCCAATCAACAAGTCATGACACTAATGGTAAAAAAATCATATTAACTTGGGTTTTCAGCAGACTCATAAATACATCACAATTTTTAACAAAATCTGTAACCTTTCTTTTAGTGCCTGTTGCAAGCTGAACTAACCATGAGTCATCAAATTTATCTACTTTTAACTTGCAACTTTTCACTAAAGCAGGTGAAATGTAACTCAAATTTGCATCTGGATCTATCAGAATGGAAATAGATTTGTTTTGTATCATACCCTCTATTTCGACCATAGATGTTTGATGATCTACTTGACGATTTTCCAGTGCTGCATTTATTCCGGGCATTTCTCTTACTATATCTCCAACTGTAGGTTCTGCTTGCATAATGTGTATATTGTTGACCACCTTTCTGTTGCATGGGAAATCTTCTCTCTTATGTGGTCCACCGCAATCAAAACACTTCAAAGGCCCTTTCTGTTTAGCATACCTGGTGTTATTATTATTATTATTAGGTACATTCCTTGCAGCAATAAAATTCTATGGTGCATTACTCCTGTAATTATTATTACTTGGAAAATTTTTGTTATTAAAATTTTTCTTAAAACTTCCAGAATTATGATTAAAACTCTTCTTTTATGATCAAATTAATTAGACTTTTACTCTTCCAGCTAGTTGTTCCTTCTCTTTTTCTGTTTTGATCAAAACAGAAGTTAGCTTTCCTCATAGCCTCTTCCAAAGTGGAAGGGTTATCATACTCGATCCTGTCTTTTATGTTGAAAGGTAGACAACTTAGAAACCTTTGTACCTTAGGCTTCTCTTCGACCATATAAGGTACATACCTTAGTAAACTAAGGAACTTGCTACATAACTCCTTCATGTTCATAGTACTCAATTTTAAATCATAAAACTCTTTTGACTTATCTTCATAGTACTATTCTGACAATAACCTTTTCTTAAATAACTTTTTAAACATATTCCAGGTTACGTCCCTTTCCTTTATGCTCTTAATTCTTTTAAGGTCCTGCCACCAAATAACTTCCTTTTTTATCAGATTGTAAATAGCCATCTTCGCTTTTAACTAAGAAGAGTAATTGTAGATATTAAAGTACTTCTTCATTCCAGACAACCATGCTTTAGCTGTCTCACCCTTTTCACTTTCGCCATTAAAACTTGGTGGCTTAATATTTTTAAACTCTCCAGTAATTTGTTCATGATGCTTATACTTCCTCTTCTTGGAACAGCAATCACTGTTATTGCTATCATGATCAGAATTACCCTTACTTTGATCAGATTAAGATGAAGAGTAACTAATACTTTTACCATTCTTTGCTTTCTTACGTTTATGTTTGTGGGACATTGTACCAGAATCAGACTTCACTTCTAATTTCCTTCCTCTTTCCTCATTATGATAATTCTCCATTAAAATCTGATTTAACTCTTCCTGTGCCTTCATAATTCATTCGTTATCTTCTTTAACAGTTCTTATCTCAGATTTTAAATCCTTTACAGTACGTAGGAGTTCGGAAGACTGATTATTTAATTCAACATATATTCCTTCATGATTATTATTATTATTATGCTCATTATGAGGAGATCTGTCCTCTACTGATTCCTCCGGTGATTCCATACCTGCAAATTAAATGTCAAGTTGTTCTGTACAGAAACATAATTAAAAATAAAAGTTAGTAACATAAACTCTTTGATTTTCATTTTCTATTTTGCGCGCGTGATCCCATTTCAGGCCTAGAGTTTGAACTCGCGCTCTGATACCACATGTAACATCCCGAAAAATTCATAAAAATTAAAAAAAATTAACGTAACGCTAAATGCTGAAATTGCAAACTGCAGAGATAAAATAATTGTTAAACAAATTAACTAATATCAACTTAACAATAACAACAATTCTTAATTATTAAACAAAATATGACAATAATTCATTTGTACTAAATTGTAATTCTATATACAGTATTTGAATTCTCTGACGATACAGTTTTCGTGATAAATACTGACAGTTATGCTTTTGAATGTTGATGAAGGGTTCCTATGAAGTACCCTGAGGTTTACTTAGCTATATTAGCTAAAGCATTTGAACCTGTTTCTTTTTTGCAGATTCACAAGTAAGAGTATTACGACAAATTCAAGTACTTTAAGCAATTCAAAATGTGTTTCTAGCTGGCCATCAATGCAATAAGATAATTCTAAGTAAAATTTGTACATGAAAGTTATTGATGGTATGAGTCTTCAACTTTTAGTTCGGCAATGTTATCTTAACTATTCTTACAAAATCACAGAAGTCATTACTATCAATATCTACACTAGTCTTTTATCGAAATCATCGAAAGGAGAAGCATACTCTAAGAACTCTTTAATTACATGCTAGATTACCAATGTAAAAATGCTATGAATATCCTACTATCACCGTTTATTTCATATACATGCAAAGGCTAGACGTCATCAAGTCTCTAAGATAGTTTTCATATTTCAATATATAAGTATATGGTAATTTTTACTATCGTAACTAGGTTTCGATATAATGTGACCATCATAAAATAATGTTACCAAGGCAAAATGGTGAAACTTTAGGACTAGAACGTTTCCTTGATTAATATTCATACTATTTATCTTTATAGTGTAATAAGGTAACTAGGGTAGCAATAACATAAAGTTACGATGTGCATTGTATTGCTTTCTAACCTATATGCCAAAACCATATGCTATACACAATGCAACCTATGCCAAATGAGAAAATATGCATCATATATATAAACTATGCATTTGTCAACTATACATTGGGAATGTTATGAAAACATTGAAAATTGTAGAAACCCTTAGTACAATACTATGTAATAGCGGATATAAACATGGACAGTGTATAATGTTTATACTGTGCAAACCATGTCGATGCATTTATAATGGAGGTTGACTGATATTTAATTCACTGCATTCAAAACGTTGGCAGGTTTTATGTGTAAAAACTGAGCATTTATACTCCCATCTAAATCCTTGGGTGGAATGTCCCACTGGCTATTGATGCAATAGGTTTCATGTGAGACCTTGTGCAAAAATGTTGATAGCATGCCGAGCTGTGCGATAGTAACTTGGTGAATTTTCCTTTGATCCGGACTCTGCATTGGTAGTGTCATTAATGAAGTTTGAAAGTACTGTTGCTTCGTAAGTTGTGGTGCTAAGTTGGCTCGATCACACCCGTTGATCTGGATCTGTCTTGCTTGGGTCTTAAACCCTAACTACTCATACTACATCTTCGTTGATCTTACTCTTTTACATTCATTTGCTAATACTGGGCTTGGAGAAAGGCCAACCATATGCATAGTTGTAGGGTTCAATCACTGAGCAACTGAGGACTTCTTCCTTGGATTCGATGGTGTGATCTTTGATTGAACTTGATGATTATAGGTCTTAAATAAGGTTTTGAGTGTCGTTTCATGTTGCAGTCTTCGTGGTGTTGTTAGAGAAAGGTTCTTGGAATTTCCTGATAGATTTTAGGGTTCAGTTTTGAACCAGTGGTTACAATCTTGAGTGATGGAGAAACATGAATACGTGGCATCTAAACCCTTTCTCTATTGCGGCTGCTAGGTGGTTCTGATTTCGTTATTGTCGGCATCCCAACTGCAAATCTTTGTTGCAAAGGTAACGTGTTTGAATTCAATAGAGAGTCATTTAAAATATTTAGAAATGAATCCTGTGCATTTTCTGTTTTATACTTGTTTTAATCTCGTGATGCTTCGATGGCAGATGTTGACATCGTTGAAGATTTGCAAAGTTGGATGCTCGGTGGGAAAATGCTTTCTCAAACCACCCGGTAAGCTGCGGTGGTTCGACTCCTTGTAGGTCCTCCTGGCATGGTTTTGTCGATTCTTGCTATTGACAATATCTTGATGCTTGGTCCCTGGCAATGTTTTAGCCATAAAATTGAAATTTAATGCAACAGTTTGAGAGCAGCGGATGAATCCTCAGCGTGTTTTGATAACTGGCCTAGTCGTGTTTTTGCTTCAGCGTTTGCTTGAAATGTAAATGTTATGGGTTGAACCCTCTGATGTTTAATGATTAAACAATGTTTGCGAAACTGAATAAGGTGATGGTGTAATTTTTGTGTTTAACTATATTGATGTTTGACTGCAAATACGGCATTTATAAAAGCCGAGAGCCATAGGTTATCTTGTTTTTAAAATAGAGAAAATACTTCATTAAAGCTAATGTCTGCGATTCCGAACTCTGCGTTATTTGATGATTATGTTTGAAACCAAGTGGCTCGACCACTCCTTCTGATAGTTGTTCAAACTTGAAATTGTTTTGAGTAAAGATTATTATCGATGGATGTTTGGTTCGACATCCGTGTATATAAAAGAATGTTTTTGTTTTGTTCTCAAATCAATGTTCCCAACCCTAATGAAAGGATTAGTATCGACATTGATTTTTATTTGAATACTTGCGAAGTAATTTTGCCGAGAGGGTATTAACCCTTGGTCATTTTGACCATAAAACGAATATGACTTCAAAATTTTCGATATTGTTTATAAAAGCTTTGAATAGCCCTGTCATGTATAAAGTGATAAAATTGAATGTTAGTGAAATGAATGTTAAGTGTTAGGGTTTCTGATAAAATGATACGAGTTGACCAGTTTTTTGTTTCTCCATTTGAATTTGTGAGATACTACGAAAATGGAAGTTAGTAACTACAGAAATTATTGTACAGGAAATGAAGAAGCTGTTGCAAGACTTAGAAAGAAAAATATGGAAAATGTAAAACCCTAAATTAATCTATTACTGCCAGAATAGAAATATAATAGGATGCTTAATGATACTAGTTTATTTGTAGCTGATATAATTTATGAATGTTGACTTAAAGAAATACAATAAGATTATAACACTTATACTGTTGTGAAGGAATAAATGACCTAACGGATAAAACCCTAAGCTTTGTACAGAGCTGAAATAAATTTCTAAATACAGTGTAACAGAAAAACAATTTCAACACTTGGATATGAAATACTATTTACAAATCCTGAGTCTAAACATATATTCATTAGATAATCAACAAAATAATTAACAAGACAGAATTTCCAAATTTTTACTTCTATAATATTGATACTTAACCTACAACATATTTAACCTAACATTTCAGAATTAGAAGATGAATATTTAGACAAGAAATGACAAGTAGAACCTGTAACTCTAGATAGGGTGGACAAACACCCAAGGAGGCATGTTCTTCCCAACCTTCTCCAGAAGAAGCAACCAATATACTTTCCTCCTTTGGACCCCCAGGCCTGTTCACTGAACCACTAGGTAGAAGATTCATGGTAGAAGCAAGGCACTCAACTTCAGCACTCAGTAGTATAACTTCAGCACTCAATACTATAGCTTCAGCACTCAATAGTATAACTCTACACTCAGGAGTATAACAGGAAGACTTACTCCATGATAAAAAACTCAGCATATCCCCTCATTGAATCTTTTGGGTGCAAGCACAGCAAAAACCCAATGTAAATTTCCTCGTCAGGAAAAGTGATGAACCCCAATTCACAATTCAATGGCTCTTTTAAAGATTTTCCTAGGTATTTAGTGGTCAGTTTTCAGTAAATGAGCCTGAAGCTCCAGTCCCACCTTCCTGGGCACTATGACCACATTTCGAGGGAGTTGTCCCATACCAACAGCTAGTTAGTTGCATCATGATGCTACCACTTGTCCATTCCCTTCTACCCTAGATTCCATTCCACCTAGTGGGTCAGTAAACACTCTTTCAATAGTCTCCTTAGGTGTTTGTATCCTATTAAATTTATTTAATAATAAAATATTGTGCAAATTACCATCATCCTTGGACACTTGTCCAATATAAAAATTTACAAGAAAAGTTAACATAATGTTTCCAACATAAAAAAAAATTTCAGCAAAAAGGGGTATGTTACATTGCCTCTCTAACTTCGTCGCTTGTATTGTTGGTTGTGGAGCCTGATCTCTAGATTCAAAGATATTATTATTCAGCCGTGTTTGTACCCCAGCTTTATATGATATGTAAAAAGGATTGTACACTCACCCCAATGGGAGGGGGTGTGGGGGGGGCGAAGCCTCCCCCCACCGGGGTCTTGGGGCCAATGGTCCCCCAGTGGGGGTTTGGGGGCAGCGCCCCCGAATGAAATGTTTGGGGTTGTTTTACATGCCCATGGTTTTGGGTAACCCGTGGTATTTTCCCATTGTATCTCCCTTATAAAAGAAAGACATTGTAACACGGCTAGGGTTGAAGATTTAGGTATTATGCATTGTAAATATCTCTGAGATTAAGAAGAGAGACTATGAGACAGTGAAGAGGAAGTGCAGCGACTATGCTGCAGGTTGTATCCCTTCACTTTGCTGGACGATATAATAATAAGGACTGGAAACTTTAGTGTGGACGTATCCCAAGTTGGGTGAACCACGATATATCTGTGTCTCTCTTGTAATGTGTATGTATGATTATATTTGCATTTCTATTTATTGTTATTGCTCTGCGATCCTATTTTTTCAACAATTGATATCAGATCCAAAGGTCTATTTGGTAGATAAACCCATAGAAAATTAGGGTTTCTGGTTCGAGTGGGAGCAATGGCAGAAGAATGAAAGTTTAAGGTCAAGAGGTTTAATGGCCAAAACGTCAAATTATGGAAGATGCAAATGGAGGACTATCTGTACCAGAAGGATCTATTCCTACCGTTGGGAGGAAGAGCAAAGCAGCCGACAGCTATGAAGGACGAAGAATGGGAGGTTCTTGACAGAAAGGCTCTGGAAATAATACGGTTGAGCCTGGCTTCGTCAATGGCTTTCAATATCCCAAAAGAAACGACAACGGAGGGTTTGATGAGCGCATTGGGTAAGCTGTATGAAAAACCCTCGGCCTCCAACAAGGTATTTCTAATGAATCATTTATTTAATATGAAGATGTCTGAAGGTGGATCTGTTACTGATCATTTAAATGAATTTAACACGGTTACAAATCAACTAAGTTCTGTAAGTGTGAACTTTGATGATGAGGTTAGGGCTCTTTTAATCTTGTGTTCATTGCTAGAAAGCTAGAATAGTTGGGTCATGGTTGTAAGTAACTCTATCTCTGGTTCAAACACCTTGAAATTTGATGATGTTGTTGATGTTATTCTTAGCGAGAAAATGCGAAGAAAAAGCACAGGTGAGACATCAGGTAATGCGTTGACCATGAAGAGCAGGGGAAGACAAAATGAGAGAGGAAAGAGCCAAGGTAATCGCAACAACTCTAAAAAGGGCATATCCAAGTCTAGACTGGGAAAAATAGAGTGCTGGAAGTGTGGAAAGAAAGGACATTTGAAGAAAGACTACAGATCTCTAAAGAAGAAAGGAGATGCATAGCAGGAAACTACCCAGGAAGCAAATGTAGCAGGTGATGTGTTAAAAGATGCTTTGATTCTTGCATTAGATAATACTAGTGATTATTGGGTAGTAGATTCAGGGGCTTCATGTCATGCTACACCCCATAGGAAATACTTTCATGATTATGTTCCAAGCGATTTTGGACATGTCTTACTGGGTGATGATGAGCCATGTAAAATTGTTGGAATGGGTAAGGTATGGATAAAAGTTAAGAATGGAATTGATTGGTTGTTGAAAGATGTTAGGCATATTCCTGCTATGAAAAGAAATCTGATCTCAATAGGGCAGTTGGGAGATGGCGGTTGTCTATCTACATTTGGAGAAAAGTGGTGGAAGATCACTAAAGGATCAATGGTCATAGAAAAAGGACACAGGGTAGGTACATTGTATTTATGTCCTCATAATACTGACCACTCTATCTCTTTAGCTTCCACAAGAACAGATACAACATTGTGGCATCATAGGCTTGGCCACATGAGTGAGAAGGGGATGTAGCTTCTCCACTAAAGAATGTTGCTGCCAGATTTGAAGCAGGTAAGTTTGGAATTCTGTGAGAACTGTGTTTATGGAAAATAGAAGAGAGTCAGATTTCTTAGGGTTGGGAAACATAAGAAGAATGAAAAGTTAGAGCTTGTGCATATAGATGTATGGGGACCAGCTTAGGTACAATCTCTTGGTGGCTCTCATTATTATGTTACATTTATTGATGATGAAACTAGGAAAACTTGGGTTTACTGCATTAGACAAATCTAATGTGTTCGCTACTTTTAAGAAGTGGAAAGATTTGGTTGGGAATGAGACATGGAAAAGGTTGAAGTGTCTCAGATATGATAATGGAGGTGAGTACTACGGTAAGGAGTTTGATAGTTATTGTTCATACCATGGGATTCATAGAGAGAAGACAGTCCCAGGAACACCACAAGAAAATGGTGTGTCAGAAAGAATGAACAGAATGATCATGGAGTGTGCAAGGTGTATGAGATTGCATGTAGGGTTTCCCTTACAGTTTTGGGCGAATGTTGTAAATACTGTTGCTTATTTAATAAACAGAGGACCTTCAAGTGCTTTGGATGGTGGTATTCCAGAGGAGGCATGGACAGATAAAAGGAAAACTACACATTTATGAGAACGTTTGGTTGTGAAGCATTTGTCCATATTGATAAAGATAATAGAACAAAGCTTGAAGCTAAATCTAAGAAATGTACCTTTGTTGGATATGGGGTTGATGATTTTGGTTATAGCTTATGGGATTATGAAAATAACAAAATCATTAGGAGTAGAGATGTGATATTCAATGAAAAGGTCATGTATAAATATCAGTTGCAAGGAAAGAAACGGGAAAAGGAAAACACAGAGTAGACAGTACTTGATGAAATTCAAGAAAATGAAGTTCCAAAGGTGCTAGAAAATCAAGAACAACAACAAGTACTTGAAACTCTTGCAACTGCAAGAAGATCTACCAGGTTATGTAGACTCCTTGAAAGATACTCTCCTTCAATGTATTATTTGTTGATAACTGATGCTGGTGAACCAGAATGTTATGAAGAAGCAATGCAGGTGGAAACTAGAAAGAAGTGGGAGCAAGGCATGAATGAGGAGATGGACTCAATGGTAGGAAACCAGACTTGGGATTTGGTTCAGTTGCCTGTTAGTAAAAGAACATTGCAGAACAAATGGATTTACAGGTTGAAGGAAGAAGAAGGAGGTAAGAAGTAGTACAAGGCGAGACTTGTTGTAAATGGTTTTGCATAGAAGAAAGGTATAGATTTTGATGAAATATTTTCTCCTTTTCTTAAGATGACTTCAATTAGGACTATTTTAAGTCTAGTGGCGATATAATATTTGCATCTTGAACAATTAGATGTAAAAACAGCCTTTCTCTATGGAGATTTGGAGGAAGAGATATATATGCAGCAGTCACAAGGGTATGTGGTTAAAGGTAAGGAGAACTTGGTATGCAGGTTGAAAAATAGCTTGTATGGCTTCAAGCAAGCTCCAAGGCAGTGGTATTTAAAATTTGACAGGCTTATGACATAACAAGGTTATAGTAGATGTCATTCTAACCACTTTTTTTATTTCAAGAGGCTAGATAATGGAAGTTATATTATCTTGTTATTGTATGTGAATGACTTGCTTGTTGCAGGGTATAACATGCAGGATATAAATGTACTCAAAAGGATGCTAGCTAATTCATTTGTGATGAAGGATTTGGGTGCTGCAAAACAAATCCTTGGTATGAGAATAACGAGAGAGAGGAAAAATCGCAAATTGACATTGTCGTAGAGTGAGTACATACAAAAGGTGTTGGAGAGGTTCCGAATGTAGAATGAAAAACCAGTAAGTACACCTTTGGCCAGCCATTTCAATCTAAGTAAGAAAATGTGTCCCAAGACACAGGAAGAGACAGATTACATGTCCAAGATTCCCTATCAATCAGCAGTTGGCAACTTGATGTATGCCATGGTGTGCACAAGACTAG